>NTHP01000004.1:816787-845010 GCA_003416845.1 Oplegnathus fasciatus | reverse complement strand
TTTTTTAGCAGAAATTCAGATGTACTAGATAAACTCCTAATTTATTGATTGGTACAAATCATCAGAAATTCTACCTCTGTGTCCACAGTCCATAAATTTACATTAAGCAACACATACTGCCAGTTAATAGAATTTGTTAAATGAAAGAAAAAAACTGAAATACAGTGTAAATAGATTTAGATGTTATGTAATAAAATAAAAACACCTGGAAAGTGGAGTCAAATGTTCTAGTGCTTTATATTGTTATATCAGTACACGTCACGGCTCTTCTCCAATCTAGTTACCTGATAAGACCTAACTTTGTATGATCATTATTTCATTATCAAGTCCTTTTTATTATTATGCTTGCTCTTCTGCAGGATGTTTGTTCTCACTCAGACAGTCCAACCACAGTCACAGACTGTTGGCCAAAGAGAGTAGTTGAGTATTCAGTCGATTCTCTCAGCAGTTGTTGAGGGAGTAGAGGCTGTTGCATATTTCTTTTCAGTAGAGACAGATTCAAGGGGAACTTCTTGTTCTCTTCTCCTTGACAAGGAAAAGAGGCCACATTCTTCTATAGATCACATTACATTTTTACAAATGTTAAACTGAATTACAAGATGATGGACTTGAGTCTTTTGGATCGCTTAACTATGCAAATAATTACACGTTTGTCTGTTTCAAAATTAATTGAATTAAAAGGTATTCAAACGAACGCAATAATATCATGCTTGACTTTTTCCTCCTGAGTCTGACATTTCTAATTTCCAAAGGGAGAGCTGGAATTAGTTTGTCTCAGCTTCATGCCCTTAGGTGGACACCTGTGTGAGCTACCACTTTGAATAATAACAAGTTGCCCAAAGTCTGATGCTGTTGAGTCATTTTGCTCCAGCGTTTTCAGATAAGTTATTATTACTGTAGAAGAAGCTATCAGGACAATTCCCCCATCAGCAATGGCACCAGTAGACTGTAATGCAGTGCAGTTACATGGCATGTATTTTGGCTTGTGACTTTTACTGTTTTGACTGGAAACTCATATTCGCTCGCTGTTAGTATTGCTATTATAATTGCTATCTGCATTTACATTTGTTGTGATGGTCAGATCTACATGGCACCAACTCCAGATAATGTAGATCCAAACACTGAGACAGAACAGCATTGTAAGGTGTACCTCAATGTTCCTTAATGCAATATTGAACTAAATTAAAGTCACAAGGCAACACTGAGATGGGTGAGGTATTTATATATTTGTATTATCTGTGTTGTGGTAGTAAATTGGGAATGTCCATATCATGAGACACATTGGGGTGATTTATACTGTATTGATCACACTGATCAAGTTTTTGGCTGTTTACAGGCTATTTTGTGATAGATCACTGTTGATTTATAGAAAAGTATCTTTTTCTATCCTTTTTATTTTACCATGCAAGTCAGTCATTAAGAGCAAAATCCTACATGATCATCTGTTATAAATTGTGTGCAAATACAGTGTGTACATGTGTTTTTCAGATATCATTAGCATAAAGGGCCGCTAATTGAAAGCCACCACATTGAGCTGATTTAAAGATTAGCCTATTGTCTGAACAGCTAATCCTCTGTGATGGAAGATTGCTCTTCACTTGCGTCAGTATCAGACCTGTCTCACAGAGATAAAAATCATGTGGCTGAGTACAAGAACAAGGCGGAGCAAAGAACAACGACAAAGACACTGGCACTCTATTAATGTGTCTCAGACTATATAAGCTTCAATCGTAGCTTCATTCTTGATGTCTTATAAGATTTCTGATTGATTGTCTAACTATAAGTGGAAGGAGTCTGTCTGTCAGTTCAATTCAAAGCAATATTGCCAAAGCATCAAATTTAATAATATCATACAATTCATTAATTACATATATACAGTATATCTTATGTCTGTCTTCACACTTGGCGGGTGTATTGCTGAGGACCCAAGGAAAAGCAGTGCCAAGAGTCGAAGAGTGTGAACTTGTTTGGATGAGCGGTTGGCGAGAAAGCTGCAAGCAGCAATACCGGAGGACAAACAATGGGCCGTTCTGAACAGGCATGTTTTGGACAAGCACTGCACATAGTAGAACTAAATTAGCTATTGATGCAGGTTTTCTTACAATATGAGCTGGTGTAATGACCAATGGAATTAAAGTGAGACGCTGTACCTCACTCTGTCACATGGGAAAATACCGCATCTATTAAACTGAACGACCAGTGAGATAGATGTGCTTGTAGTGGTAATGCTTTTGAATGTAATGAAAATGTGGCTGACGTAGTGTAGTGGAAAGTAAGAAGAGACACCGTTAATAACAGCCCTAATTGTATTCAAAGTCGTATCTCGCATATCAAGTATGAAAGACCTGGCTGAAGGCATGCTAACAGCACTGTAGATCAAACGTAGCAATTCACTCACTGAAAGCCATAATAACTCATCACTATACTGCTAAATTTAATTCATGGTATATTGATATGTTGGTAGTAGTAGTAGTATCTGGACCTGGTCAGGAGGTGAAACTAATATTTGCTTATCATTACAACCAATTAACCCCCTGCTGTAGCCCTGTTTTAATGGACAATATCAGCATAATCAGAATTGGGTATGCCAGAATAAAGTAGTCTTATTGTATGCACCCGTGTTTTCTATGTGGATAAATGTATATCAATTACTGGAATAGCTGGATGAATTGACATTCAGTTGGTGTCTACTTGTTGGTTTCTGAAAGTCCAAAAATTACATTAACATGTGAGACTGACTTCCATAGAAGCTAAAGCAGAGAAAGGATGGTGAGCTTACAACAAATGTTATTAAATATAATCTGTTTCCACCATTATTAAACTGTATTAGTCTGTCAGGCATTATGCATCACAGTTTGCTGTTCCTATTGGATCTCATGGAAAATGTAGATTTAAACTATCCATTTGTATCTGAAGCCGCATAAATCGTGATCGTTGGCGCAGGTAATGTACTTTCAGAAGGTAGTGAAAGAGGGTGAGGGTGACTAAAGGCAGGGCAGGACATATGTCTGATTGGCTAGTGGAGCCAGTCCAACATTACCAGCCTTCACAGCTGTGATGTAGCTATGGTAGTTTACTGTCTATAGTTGATTCAGTGTGTATAGACTTTCATTCACTTAAATGTACGGGAAATACATTAGTTTGGCTTTTATCTCTTTGGTCAGCAGGCAGCTAATTATTTGTCCTCTCAAAACATTATAGATCCAATCTCTCAAAAGTGTAGATGCCAAAGAAGAAAACACACTGTACAACAAGATTGGAGACGTTGAGTCCATGAGACCTCTGAATACATACTGAGTGTTCGTGCTTACACAGTGACCTGGATTTCAAATCTGTGCATCTCTCAGAGCCATACTGTAATGGTTATACTGACATAAGAAATTAAATTTGTATTTTCCTTCCATAGTTACTGATGATCTTTTAACTTTTGGAGATGGCACTTACAAAATGAAAATCAAACAGTATAATTAAAAAGTAAGCTGATCTCTGTTTTAGTTGAATATTTGGTAGATGGAATAATGCAAGCATTACAGGTAATAAAATCCTTTACAAAGTAAAGCAAAATTTTACCAAGTTTATGAACCAAATTTGTTTTATTTACTGTGACTGTGTATTGCAGTCAAAGTAACAGTGATAAAAGTTTGACTTTCTCACATAGGAAATGTGCAGCTATTGTAACAACAGATAAGCTGAGGATTTAAAGTCTTTGACCTAAAAGAACTATAAACACTACATTTGTTTACAGATTATCAGGGATGAAGCCTGTTTACTGGCCATTGAAATCAGAAAACCTGTTAGAAATCCACCAAACAAAGCAATTAGATTAGATAACAATATTTGGAAACCTTGTTCTCAGAGAACAAGTTGCCCACAGGGAGTGTACCAGCTTTGTGTATTTGCATTGCCAGAGTTTTGTGATTGTCTGTAGGCCAGTATTTAGCACAGGAGCTGTCTCGCTCTGTGAAGTATGCTTTGCCCCGAGCACAGACGCTCCATGTGTGCTAATACGTGTTTCTGGGTTTTGCTGGCAGCATTTGCTCTCCACATGGGTTGGCATTTCCTGACAGTTCCCACACGTACACCATCGGGGTTGTCAGCGGTCTGGCAGATCTTCTTGATGCTGCAGCCCTGTAATGCAGTCAAATCAAACAATCCGCCTGGCAAATGCAACATTTCAGCTCGCACTCTCATCTGCATAGAGGGATGCCGCTGATGTCTGAGTCCACAGAAGCAGAAGCAACAATCATCATCACCGCAGCAACAAGTTTGTAAATGATCAGAACATAGCAGACTGTTAGCAGTACAGATTATATTTCACTCCCCTTTTGTTGACTAAAGTGCTACTGCCTCTGCTCTCCCTTCTTTTCCTCTCCCTCTGCTGTTTTTTTATGGTTCATCTTGCGATGAGCAGTTTATTGTTGAGCAGTTGTTTGCGGGCTGTAAGAACTGAAGAGACCATTATCTTCAGATGGTTTAGTATCAATACTATGCTGCATTAGTTTTCAGCTTTCAGAATGTGTTTATCAGAAGTCCTGAAATTGTATGAGTATTGAAAAAATCCTTGAGGCATAAAAAAAACCCAGTTGTATTGCTTCTATTGCAATCAGGTGCCGTCATTTAATGTATTGAAACTGTATTGAATGAAGGTGCATTGTAATGGATTCTACACGTCTTTTTAAACAATAAAAGTGGGAGGGGCGGCATAGTGGTTAAGATGCTTTCTGTGTACAATAACTGCTTATATACACTATGGGGATTAAATCAGGGCCGAATCATCCAATACTAGACTATCTTCCTTGAGAACGTAAAGATACTCGGCGACGCTTGAGGAGGTTGCTATAATGTTGAGATCATGACAGGAAAAGTGACAGCAGCACCATCATAAATGTCCCATCAAAACTTTCCAGTGTTGTTTGTGTCTGCTGCTGAATCTACCTTCACATCCTGATGCACTGCCCACACTTGTCACGTGCTTAGGTGCGTCTTACAAATACCATTTCTAGGAATCTACCCCTGGATGAAAATAGACATGCGTGGTGTGACCTATACATGCCTTCATCCGCAATATACTGAATATGTGACAATTTCCTTGTTTTTCAAATTCTTAATTACATGTCAGAAAAATGTTGCATTTTGTATTGTGTATTGTGTTATGAGCCTTACATCTGCGATTAATTACAGTCACTTATTAGGTCACACAAAATCACACACTTTACACAAGTATTAAGTTTTTCACGGACTTCCTCTGTGAATGTCTTGCCTGTAAGGAAATTTACCTTAATAGCAGGTTGCTGAATATTCGTTTGCACTTCTATCACTTTGCTCGCTATCCACAGCTCCATACTGAGGCTGACGGGGTTTCAGAAAGTGATGAAAGCTATGGGCTATTCTTTAAAAGACTGACATTGGCATCCGACTAATTAGACAGCCAGGCCTGTCTTTAATGTTGTTGAATAAAAAAAAAGTTCTCTCTGTCTCTCTGATAACTGTCTCTGCTTTGTGTTAGATTTCCAATTATAAATTATTGTGCTGTAAGCGAGGCAGTTAGTGCTGCAAGTTCAGCTGCAGCAGAGCACTGTGCACTTGTAATATTTCCAGGGTTTCCAATTTTCCAGCACAACTACAGTGGAGTTTAATCAAAAAAATATTTTTTAGATCAAAAAATTAACGTTAAAACAGGAAGAGATCCCAAACACCTGACTAGCAGGAGCCACAATAGAAAATAATACAGTAGGAGTCAAGTAAAGTCCTAACTTGGCAGCGACTTTCTTTTTGATTTGAAAATCTTTCTGTCTTCTATTATCACTGCTGCTCCCTCTGCCTACACTTGAAACCCATAGCTGAAAGGCAAAGGCGCACTCAAGCCTCTAGTCAAAAGGTGTTTTAATGAAATGCCCAACTGAAATAGCCGTGACCGAGGCTGAGGTAACTTGAGGTACATTAAGTAGGCAAAAAGTAAATTACAGCATTTATTCACAAAATGACTGTTCCTGGAATGCAGTTAACATTATCAGTGGCTGGGTTTTTCTGAGGAATCACAATGAAATGGACCTTTTACAGCATCTTGTTGAATTGGAATATTGGGGAGATATTGGGGCAGATGAAGACGTTACTGTCACAGACAGTTGTAGTTGTAGTTTGTTTATGCATTCTGCTCACTTTACACAAAACCTTTCTCACCTTTCAGCTCCTCACACTTCAAATGAGGGAAAGATGCAATGATTAGAGGATGAAAGTAAGAAACTATTGATTGTTCACTAACTTGTCCCCTTACTTACTTTTGCTATTCCTGACTCCGGTTGACTTTTTAAAGTTTCAAGCTGACTCATTTTAAAACGAGAACTCTGTAAAGGGGTCTTAAATGTGCACTCAGTGGCTACATATATGATGTTGTGCTAAAAGACTGAGGCTATAGCTGTATGTCCCAGGAAAAATGTCGGCATCCTCACCAGTCGATCAGGAGAGAACATTGAAATAAAAAATGGAGCATTGTTGATGTATTGCAGCACAGAGCAAGTTAGACTTCATTTATGAGTATGATAAGAAAAAATATTAGCTGCAACATAACCCTGTTTGGCTGCTTAAGCGAGCAGAATGAAATGTGTTACATATGTTGAATGTTTTGTTTCAAATGTCAAACAATCAGGTGATATTTTTGACACCATTTGTTTCAAATAGAATCCTAAATGATCTCTTCTCCTTTTGATTTCACCTGCAGTGTTGGTTCATCCAAAGGATGGAGATACTGGACAACATGGGCGAGGAAGGGATGGAGCTGGAGGGATCAGCCACCACAGCAGCCCTTATTAACACCAGCCTAGATGGTACCGCAAACATCACCAACATTACCTTTTTCCCCTACTATCAGCACTCTCTGTATGTGGCTGCCAGCTACATCCTGGCCTACTTCTTCATCTTCCTGCTGTGCATGGTTGGGAACATCCTGGTGTGTCTGATCGTACTGGAAAACCGTCGTATGCGCACAGTCACCAACCTCTTCATTCTCAACCTGGCTATCAGTGACCTACTGGTGGGCATCTTTTGCATCCCTACAACACTGGTGGACAACCTCATCACTGGTAAATATCCTGTCATAAGTCCTCACCACATTTTGGCCAAATGTCAACGTTTGACCAGCTGTAATTTGATACTCATGATTAGTGCTACAGTGGTGCAAACAGGTCACATCAAATGATGATGCTACTACATGCATAATGATGATATCAAGATACTTTCGATTCCTAATCCTAATACAATACATCGTGATATCTGTGCAAGACCTCCTCTTCCATCCTTATGTTCCACTCATGTCCCCTCTCTGTCTATCAAGGTAAACAAACACTTAATAATTATATAAATAAATATAGTTATTTTTCAGTGACAGTAATTACTATGTTTTTTTTAACAGGCTAGGTTAGCACACCCACAGCCTAACTGTACCTGTGTGTTACCGGCAAAGCCTCCCCCTGTAAGGAAGGTGGCCTTGTGGGTAACCTGTATATGTGACGTAGTCTAGTGGGTTTGTTGTGGGAAGTGAGTCTCTCCCAATGTGTTAGAAGAGTACCTGCATGTTGTTGCAGCCACAGAAAAGTACTTTATGCTATTAGGGGTAGTTAAAAATTTTAAATGACACGCAGTTTGTTCGAATTAATTTGAATGCGCCTCTGCTGCCTAACTTGGGTGGCAAGCTGGAGCTAGCAGATGAGTCCGCAGATTTGTTGTTGTTGTAGAGTAAGACATCTTTGTTAGTTACTTTGCCATCTACGGAGTAGAACCCAAAATACTTCCACACGCTTCTTCTCAGATGCTTTGGTGTCATGATTGTCCGCTCAGGACGGCTTTGCTCACTATTGTCCTCCATTTTCGTAGCAAACAACAATAACAACATTACTAGCTTAGTTTACTGATAGGTCAAAAGGGCATGCAATAGGTCAAGCTGATAGTGAATTTTTCGAGCCTGCTCTGATAGATCACAAGGCAAACTACTTCAAATGGTTTGTTGCGCTTATAGACTGTAAATTTTTAATTTGAATAGGGAACACTCAGTTCTCTATAACAAACCTTGCCAGCCCCCTGCTCTCTCTGTCCGTATATATTGTGTCTGACTCCAACGCGATTCAAGGATCATTTATTTTGTTCATTGTTTTGTCATTATACATTATTATACAACAAAGGCTTGTACAATGAAATGAAAGTTGTAGTCTGGTGGTACGGCAGGGGATACTTCTGTATTGCTTGCCAGACGGCAAAGTCAACAAGAACTTGGGAATTTTGCCTTTCAGCTGCTACTGAGCTTTCTTTATCAGGGTGGAGGTGTGTGATGTCCATGACAGGTTCCCTGTGATCTGACATCGTTTTTTGTAATTTGACCAACAACGGTGGTGGTGTCCACAAATTTCACGACAAAGTTCTCTTGCAGTCATTGGTGACCGCTAATCCGAACTGTCTGGGGTCTGTTTGTGAGGAAGTCCAATATCCAGTTGCAGAGTGTGCTACTCAAGCTCAGAGTGCCAAGTTTCATCAGTTTCACGGGGGAGATTGTGTTGAATGTTGACCTGAAATCAACAAACAATATTCTGATAGGTGTTGTTATATTCAACTTGTGTGAAGACTGAGTGGAGGGCAGTGGAGATGGCATCCTCTGTGGATCTGTAGGTTCTGAATGCAAACTGTTGAGGGTCCAAGCTAGCTGGGATGTTGTTTTTGATGTGCTGGAGAACCAGTTTCTCAAAGCACTTCATCAGAATTGGTGTTGAGTGCCACAGAGCTGTAGTCGTTTAGACTAGACACAGCAGACTTTTTAGGTACAGGGACAATGGTGGCTGGTTAGTGAGATGTTAAAAATGTCAGTGATGACATCAACAACTGGTTGGTACATGTTCTTAGCGCACATGTTATCAAGCCCCGCAGCTTTACTCATATTCACTCTCAGTAGGGTTCTTATCTTCTTACATCCGCTGCGGATACTGACAGCGGCCAGTCATCTGGAGGTGGAGTACACTTGATAGCTGACTCTTTGTTGAGGAGATCACAGCGAGCATAAAAGGTGTTAAACTCATCTGGCAGTGTGGCCTCACACATTTGCTGATATATGATGTCACTGATGATGTATATTCCTCAAGATTGATGTGGTTCTCCTGCGTGGCGCCATCTCTGAACACGTGCCAGTCTGTGCACTCAAGCTTCAGTAATAAAGTGGGCTTTGATGTTGGCTGCTCCCACAGTTTCAAGTGTCCTTTTTTTGAAATAGTACATGTTGCACAATCCACAATTTTCATGAAGTGGACAGTATATGCATTTGTAGTGGCCTTTCTTGTGACTTTCTCAGCTTGTGTCAACCTGGAAATGGCCAAATGGTGCCTGGCCCATACATACAAAGTCTCACATGAGGCTAAAACTGTTTTACATTCTAAAAACTTGGCCCTACTTCATCTTCTATTAGGTCTTGCCAAAAGCTGGCAGCACAGCTTGTTGTAGATTCCTTCAGCATGGATTTTGATTAACCGTTCAGCATTGGATTTCACCTGATGGAAACACCAACCACCAGCACTTGATGTCTACGTTGTACATAATCATGCTGTATAGTTTTTTAATTATATTCTCCACAGTAATGGTGTTGACATTCTTTCCTTCACTTTGTGATAATGATAGACAGTGGGGAGATTTGCGTCATCTCATTTCTGAATAGGAGACTTATTTCTGTGCAATCACCCATTATTTTATTCTCCGTGATAGAAAGTGGTGATTGTTGTGAGCATAGCTGCGGTGGCTAATTGTGCAGGGTTCTACTGTATCTATAAATCCAGTTTAAAGGATAAGTCTGGTGATATTCCATATTTTTCTTACTGTCAACAAATCCCACTAAAAAACCAAAACACACAATCAGTCCCACTTACAAGTATTGCCTTTGTAGCTGACGCCCGGCATGGCTTATTCCTCTGTGCCTTTGTTGTTAAACAACTATTAAAACACATCAGTGAGCCACACTGATGCACTGGATGGGTTCTTCATTACAGTTACCATGGGCACTGTAGTTTATGTTGAGTCAATGCAAAATATACCATCCTGTTGCTCTAAATACACACTAGTGCATCAAATCCACTGCTGACTATAGTCCCCAACAAATACATTATTTACTCCAGTTTGAGTAATGTTGCCAAAAAAGTACAGCACCCAGGTGTTTTGCTGAGCCTTCTTAAATACGAGTAAACTATATATTTGTGACCTATTTTTAAAGATTAAACATCTTCATTTGGGACCAATGGCTTTGGGGCTGAGAGCAACAGACAGGCTGAGCAAGTCAGAAAGAAAGAAAGATAACAATTAGAAAAATATAGACTATCGCCTGCCTTATTCTTTGAGTACTTGAGTGCTTTTGTGATAGCTGCACACCGCAGTCAGAGCCTGAACATGAAGTCGCAGAGAGGAGCCAAAAGCAGTGGAGAGGCAGGCCCTGCTCTGCCCTCTGGAAGACTTTCAAGTCTTAAAAATAGGAATCGGAAAACAAGGCTTAAATCCATTGAAGCAAATAATTTTTTAAAATACTGTCTTCCTATCTCCCCCTAAAATAACACCTAAAACACAGCTGTCCAGGTTATGATGGACAGCTGCACAAACACACCGGCATCATTCACAATCTCACGCACATTCAGCCTGTGTTTGCTCATTTCAATCAGGAGAGACTTAGTTGAAGTGAACAATAAATTTATTGTGTACAATAGATTAGGTGTGTGAAGAGTCTTGGCGATTCGACCCTGTAGTGACATCATCATCATTAGGGGTTAGTGATGCCATGGGATGATAGGAAGACCCCCCCCCTGAACTTGGTGGAAGGAGCCCTGGGAGCCACATGTGAAGAGAATTGGAGGTGACCGGGGTGGTGGAGGAGGGTCGTTTAAATTCGCACTGTAATGACAGCTGACAGTAGCAGAGCGGAGAGCGGTTTTAAATTTGACAGCAGCGGGATGATTGGTTCAGGCAGATCGTGTAAGAATTAGATTGGTTAAACAGGAAGAGTGAACGCCCACAATCAGCTGACAGAGTTTGAGCAGGAGGAGGGAGAGAGAGAGAGAGGTGAATGAATGAGTGCCTAGTAAGTCTTCCTGACTGAACTTACACTATAGCTTCATTTGTCACTTTATGCAGCACTGAGGCATGTGATGGCTTGCCAGCTAGTTATTTACGGGGTCCAAAAAACAAAAGTGTGACAATTAGGCCGAACTCGTCCTATCATGACTCTTGCAGCTTTCCGTGTGGTGACGCCATACATCTGTTGTATTGATTTTTCCTCCTTTCCACCCATAGGTAACAGCAACATGTGGCATTGAGGACAAAACAGGTGGAGGTTATTTATAATGGTAACATGAGTCAGGGATTCTGATATGTGTGATTTAATTAAGAAGAAATAATTATAACTCTTCTGTCCATCTGTCCACTAGTCAAAGAACTATAGATTGGATGGACACTGCAGTCCACACCAATTTGTTGTGCTTTACTTTATTTTTCCTGTGCTCTCACACATACAGACGATTCAGGTCTCAGCCCGCCATCGGTGGAAGGAATGTCACTCATAATTTCACACCATCATCAGAGGTGTTGATAAACATCTAGTTCAATTCCCTCCACAAACAGAGTCAGTTGTTAATAATCAGTTGTTAAACCCGTTATCCTACATTTCCTTCTAGTTTCTTCTTATAAGGTGGAAGAGAGTAGGAAACAGCATGGAAAGGTACTACATCAGGCAGTAACATTACAGCATCTTTTAGAAGTGAACAGGGGAGGGAATTTAAGGACAATGTTTACAGAGAGATCAGAAGACAATACTATATTTTTTTTTTTTTTTACAGTTGTTGTTAATTGTGAGGAACAAAAAGGAAGAGATGACTTAAACAACAATATTACAACTAATATTTTACTTTTCATTACCACACTGAATCAGTGTCTCACACACGGGAAGAGAGAACGTTGATATTGTTGAATGGGCTTAGAAGCTCTGGTGTTAAGAAACCGATTGCTTTTTATGAAGGACAAAATTGAGAATATTGTGAACAGAAGACTCTCACATGCTCTCCAAACCATGGTTTCTATGATGGTTGTGTTAAAAGGTAAGAGATGTGTATGAAAAGAACCACAAATTATTAAAAGCCGAGAGAATGTATTTAAAGTTTTGATTACTTCATCACAATTGTCATCATTTGTCTTTTTTGGGATTTTCTAAAAAGCTGTTAGAAAATAGTCTAACTTTTACTGTCTCATATGCTCATGAGTGCCACTTTTAATTACATTATGTTCAGCAAAAAGTCTGTGCCTCATTCTGCTCTGAGGAGGAATATGCTCCGTAAGGCCAAAGTTTCCTTATGTACACATTGTGTTCTCTTAGATGGCCAGCTACCAGAAAGAAGGAACCACCTGGGTTTCGTTCAGAGTCAAGGGGTGTTTAAGGATGCCCCTTCAACATGTGTGTTCACAAGCTCTAGCTTGACTAACTGTGAATGAGGAATAGCTCCCAAGTACTGGCTGCTCATTAAAGCACAACATCTCTTTTCAACTTCTACATGCATTATAAACAGATGTGATTGCTGGTGTTGCAGCGCTGGAGTCATTTTTAATGAGTAACATAAATTTGTTCTACTGTGAATTGGTAAAGTAATGTGATTACTTTTGAAATTAGTAATAAGTAAAGATTTCAAAGTAAGTTATCCAACACCGCTCACAGCCTTGCTGGAATCTGTTTATTTGAAGTGCATTTCCAATCACTTCAGCTGAGCTGTGGGAGACTGTGCTGACTAATGAACAGCGGCATGCTCCTGATATGTCCTATGGTTCAAATTTGGTTCTGTTTTTCTCTGTGGAGGTGATTATGTGATTGAACTAGATGATTGCTTACACCCGTGGTAGGGCATGAAACATGAAACCATTTGTGTCATTTCTGATGAAGGGCAGAGAGCCTTAATGTAACAAGGTGTGACCCAGCTGGGGACAGCTGCTGTTGGATATATATATATATATATATATATATATATATATATATAAAACAATAATGTAAATAATGTGAAGAATAACATTCTGTGAGTGCAGACTTCTCTGTCCCCTCGGTTAATTACATTGTTCTGTGTAGTTGTGTTAAAATCAGTTGAGAAAGCACGGGGATGTGTGTAAAAAGCTGCATTAGTTTAGAAGTTAAGTTGTCTGTATATGTTCAGATTGTTGTCAGATGGACGAGCAGTTTGAACAGCCTAAATATATACCTGCACACACTGTATTAGGAGATCCGTTACTTTAGATGCAGAATGATGAGGTCCTTTTACCGCTGCTGACATTTCACTCTGTGTTCTTTGGCCTGAAGATACAGTCACCAGATCATACATGTTCACCAGGGGCCTGATGTATAAACGATGTGTTAGCACAAAAACCATGACTACGCCCTTTCCCCACACATACAGTGGTATTTATAAAGGAAAAATGTGCAGTGAGATTGTGCACTTCGGGTGAAATGATAAGATGGGCATGAAATATAAGTTGAGAGATGTCACCTTATAGTAAAACATTGTTCGTACAGGTTGGTTGCTACTTTCACTGATTGTGTTATTACTGCGTTCTGTAAATTGTTAGTCAGAGGCGTAATTATAAACTTACTTTTAAATGATTTATGAGTGATGAATTTGATCATTCTCTTTATTTACATTTGAGCCATCATTTCCCTGTTGGTGATCTTTTAATTTTATTCTGAATAGTGAAGCAGTTTGTAAAGTCTGTTTCAATATGAGCACTATAAATGAATCATAATGATGACTGAGATATTATATGATTGATGAATTTGTGATACAGCTGCTATAAATAGACACAGCCCTGCGTAATGACAGCTGTTCTGGGGCCTCATTTATAAACATTGCATAGGCACAAAAGAAGACGTATGCTAAGGAAACTTTGGGATTTATAAGTTGGGAGAATGTGCCTACCTCCACAGTAACTCCGACCCATGCATACGCACATGAACTGGATAAATGAGAAACCGCGACTCCGATGACAGAAGGATGGAACTGGAGAAACTGTTTGAAATTGATACGATTTTGTAAAATAAATCGAAATATTACCTCTGACGTATTCTAAATATTTTTTACAGTTTAATCAGGAATCATATTTCAATACTTGCATGTTATGAAATGTATTCTCAAATAATAAGGTGAAGAGTAGGACAAATTACGGTTAAACAGATGCTGTTTTCGTTGCCTATGAGTGCATATTTCCATACAGTGTTATCACATGTTCATTTTGCAGAACTATCAGTGAGATAATGGCCCTGGGTCATCCGGTGCTTCATATCCGTGTCCCCCTCCACCTCTGTCACTACCCCACTCAGGAGCAATTCTCCAATTATTGCAGCAAGTCGCTTATCAAGGGGGTTGAGCTCTGGTGTCCCCTCGCCCCTGCCTGTGGCACAAACACTGTCTGTGAACAGCTATGTGCCTTTCCTTTAGGCTTTGACTTTTATGTCGGTCCACTTCTCTGCAGTCTGTTTATTTTAAGTGTATTTTCGATCAGTTCTTCAAGGTTATTAATGGCTACTGCAAATAACGATGAGGGCTATGTCAGATTTTATTACGTTGTTCCCTGGGGAGTCCTTTTAACTTTAACAAGTAATGTAGCCTATAGCAAACTGATTTCTGTCTCAATATTTGAGTTACATGTTGCAATGCCCACTCACTGTCATCATATTGATCTTGTGTCCTTATTGTTTTCAGAGGAAGAGAAGGGGGGGGATACAGTATTTCTATAAATTATTACTCTCCATCAATCAATTCCCAGTCCCAACCTCTTGATCTAGAGCTCAAACACGAGTAGACATTCCTCAACAACAAACCTTTCCTTACAAGCCACCAGCTGGTGTAAAAAGGCCTTAATGTACATTCAGTAGTTGTTTCTCACCTAGTTATCACCTGCAAGTCCAAGACATGGCTACATCTGGTTTTTCTTCTTTTTTTTCTCAGTCATAAGAGATGTCTTGTCCCAGAGAGGATAAGATTTCCAACAAATAAGTCAGGATGAGGCAGACGCCCTTGGCTTTATTGCTGACTTTGGGCAATATCCCACAAAGTGACTTTATTTGCATATGTTTCACAAATACAAACATCAGAGAATATATCAGAGAATTCAAGAATTTAGCTACTGTAATTTTAACTTTAGCCATTCAGATTGATTTGCTGATTTCTTTGATTCCCACATGAAAATAAGAAAAAAAAACATGAAGCTGTCAATCTAAACAAGAAATATGTCTTTGATAGTTCTGTAAAGATGTGGACACCAAAACGTAACGTAAAAAGTAATTCACAAGTAAAGTCTGGATAACAGTTTTTCTTGTTCATAATCTTTCATCAGAAATGAATTCTCTACTAAACTGAACTAAATCTTTATGTAAGATAAATACAAGCAGGTTTAACTAATGCAGATCTTTGGATAAGATTAAAAAAGTCTCAGCATCTAAAACTTTTGTTTACATTGAATGTAATGTAATATAATATAGTCACATCCTGAACCCACTGCACTGCTCTGGTGCATGATGATAAGGTTGTTGTTCATATGGTACACGGCAGATGAGGAGCATCCGCTTCACCATCTCGACGGAACAGCCATTCATAAGACACAGCCATCTCCCATGAGTCTCTATAACGCTGAGTTACTGTAGCAACACCATAACAATGCACATAGCCCTGCTGGCCCCAGTTGAAAGACGTAGGAGAAGTATACAGAGCCGTGACTGTTCTTTAATTAATGGAAAGTCCTGCCCTCAAAGTCTGTGAGCATCATTTTAATATTGTAGCTGGATCAGACTGCTTCATATAATATAGTTCTGGTTGGTTTAATATAAGGTAATGGTTTATCATTACACAGTCTAATCTATCTCCTATGTATATTATTTTACTGCTTTTAATTTTACTTCTATTATTATCATTCAGTGGGTTTTATTTTCCATCTTATGTCATGCATTCTATGTATTATGGCAGTCTATCCCCATTTTTATGCTCATTCTATGTCTATTTTCAGGTGAAGCACTCGGTGCATGTAATTTCTTTATTGTAAAGCACTTTGAGCTGCTTTTCTTGTATGAAAGGTGCTATACAAATAAAGTTTATTATTATTATTATTATTATTATTATTATTATTATTCATTGATATTGAGACTGGTCTGCCTGTCATGGTTAAAATGAATAAATCATTGTGAATGATGACATCATCATCTTCAGTGTCTACGCTCTTTGCTTGAAGTTCAGAATTGTTTTTCTGCACTTACTTTTCATGCTTGCTTGAAATTAAGCTTTTAAGACAGTTTCATTCTTAATTGGTTCCCATTAACCAGTTAGTTGCCTGGAGACTACAGTATGTGTGCGTTTAATTATGTGCTGTAACATTTAGCCTCGAACCCTTGTAATGTGTATAAAGCCTCGTGCTAATTGCCAGTGTTTCTATAATTCATTTAGAAGTATTAATGCCCATGGACAAATCTGATATAATGACCATTAGTTAAGAGCTCACAGTTGGCCACAGGGAACTATAGCCTTATAACTCATGCTAAGACATATTCTTACTAATGATAAGGAATGATAAGTTAACCCAGTTATTGTAAAGGGGTTGATATAGTTTTTTACTTTGACTGGTGGGGTCATTTACATTAACATTCATTTCTTGATGTTATTTTTCAAGATGTCATTTGCATCTCATGTTCTTGTTCTGCCGATAATGCTCTCAGTACCTCTGCATACGACATCAGAGGCACACGGAGGCTGCCAGCTTATGGTGCTGTTCATCTGTGCCCGTTAACAGGGCCCGGATTGATCTTCCCATGAGAATATTTTATGACAATTCTAATAATCTTATGCATCTCATACACACTAATCCCTGTTATGTCTTATCCTGGTTTTAATTATGTTCCAGATGATATAGAACATAACCTTGTTTATTAATATCTCTGTATGATTCTAACATTGTAAGGTTACTGCTCATCTCCGCAGGAGTGTCTCCACAGTAAACGGTCTGTGTCATTTCTGTAATGGGGTGCAGGTATTTTCAGACACGTTTACGCATGGCTGTCCTGTCCGTGTTTCATGATCCAATATTTTTCATCATGCACAACTGTGATTAGCACAGCTGCTAAAAAAGATGTGGGGCAGAGACTGAGAACACACCTGTGGGACTGTGTTTGCAGTTCATATGACTAACATAAGCTTTTAGGACACATGGATGTAAGGAAATAAAGAATGTATTGCTTTTGCCGTCTTTTCTATTACATCTCACTCAGTCACAGTGCCCCTTTAACAAACCGTCTGGGCTGTATTGTGTGCACTCACAGACAGTCCTTTCGCCATGTTTTACATAAACAAATGCGAGAGTCTGAGGTGGGAGCCCTCCTGCAGTGTTTTAGAGAACATTTTGTGCGGCCTGCTGTGTCTTGTGCTGATTGTTCTGAACATACACCTTTAAAAACTGACTAGCCAGACCATATTGAGTCTTGCTTTGCATTTGCTGCCCCAGCAACAATCTGTGCTCCACAAAGAAATCCATTTCAGGTGAATATGAGGTAAATAAAATGGTCAGATAAAAAAGGTGGTGGATTATAAAGAGAGTAGCAAATGAATTAAATTAACAAATTGATTTGTATGAAATGTGTATGCCTTTTAGCTCCGTTTTGCTCTCCATTACTCCATCAGGCTGTTGTTTGTTGCTGCAGGTAGTGTACAATCAGGTTTATCAGAGCTTTTCCCCTGAAAACAGCTGTCTGCTGTGGCTGGAAACAATGCTGATGAGAGCTGTGAGAGTGAACCAAAAACAGTAAAGTTGCGGGCGGTAAAACCAAAACAATGAGCTGAAAGACGCTAAAACACTGGATAGCTGAGGGGTACTGCAGAGTCGGATAATACTTAATACTATAGTCACTGCTGTAAGCTGAGCAGACACTCATAGACACTCATCTGTTGGTTACTACAGAAGCAGATGTAACAGATTGACACAGTGGGATGGAGCCACCTAGAGCACAGGTGTGCAGTGGGATAAATGATCTCAGACACTAAATAATTGAATTCTGCTTACCAAGGCATGCATGATGCAAGGTTGTCAAAGTTTGAAGGGATTAGCAGGGCTCTGTCAGCAAGTGAGTTTATTATTCTGTTAAGATTTTGAGTACCATGTTTTACTGTCTTATTTTTTTTTTTAAATAAATAATTTTTAAAAGTTTTTAAAATGAATGAATTATATATTATATAATGATGGTATAATGAGGTATTTTTAAGAGACTCAAGAGAGACATTACATAACACTGAGTATTACTATGTAGGTAATCACGCCACACTGTCAAGGATATCTTTGTTTTACTACCACTTATTAAGTGCACCCAAAAGCTTATATTTAATTTATGCAATACATTGTAATTTGCCTCCTAAGGCCTGTCTTAGCTCTTCAAGTATCTGCACCATTACAAATGAATCATTGTAGGGGCAGCAGATCTTTTATAATGTTAAATACCTCTATAATGTTTAACATTTCTGTTTGACAGATTTTCAAATATCATTCATTATATTATCTACCATCTCAGCTGTTAACTGCAGGAGCTAATGACAAAATGCTTTAATGGCAATGTTTCCTACCGTTTCATTGGCTTTGTTAGCATTTTACAATTTTGTTGGGGTTTTTTTTAGGTTTTTTTATTCATCTGTTCAAATTCTTCTAGGCTTGTTTTTAACTTTTATGCATTGACAGTGTTACACATGAATTTATAGTCACAGCTATTTGATTTCCTCATCCTGCAGCTTAACTGAAACTCAGGAATGTGTACCCCTATTGACATTGTTACTGCAGAAATGAAAGACTGTACTATAGCATTATTTTGCACTGTTTTTTTAGGTTGCTGTTATAATTGGTAATCATGCTGTCAGTGCCTCAGGCTTCCTCCACATGACAGTGTATTTCATGAATTAGGAGGATACTGTATAATTTGGTAAGAGATGTTTGCCTGTCGCGCTGCAGTTTTCCACCACCTTGAAGCCAGTGTTTATTGATTTCAATTTTTCCCACTGTGCTGCTCCTCTGCTACAATCCCATCATGCCTTATTCAAGCAATTTGCCGAATTGGAGGGTATACTCACTCTGTCAGTTTGAAGCCTCCCTGCAAGAAAGGACAAGTCCTATGTCCTAACTGTCACATCTCACTTTGTGTCTCCTCTGAAATTCAGTGTCCAAAATTACAGAGGGTAACTAGTGTGTAGACAAAACCCAGACTCATTCAAGTGTCACAACTGTCACAAGTCCAATTCTAGACCCTGCTATAATCTAAATTTTACCCCGTTTTAAGTCTAACCCTGTCTTCATCCATTTCTCAAAACCCAGGTTTTACAATATCTATAGACTGCCTGAAACTTCTTTCTGCCACATGATAATCCCTCTGTAACAAGTCATGCATGAGTCAACTGTGAACTACTGTTAAAGATTTCTAAAAATCCTCAAAGAGTGACAATTATATCACTGTATTACCACTGAGGTCCAGCCACTAGCTTGAGTACAACTCAGCGTTTGTCATTTTTTCAACAGGTTGGCCCTTTTCCAACACTGTGTGCAAGATGAGCGGCTTTGTGCAGGGAGTGTCCGTTTCTGCATCAGTCTTTACCCTGGTGGCAATTGCTGTTGAAAGGTTGGTGTGTGCTGCGATACCTAATATCAGTTATAATTGGTCCTAAGACTATGATGCGATAAAACAATTATTCGACTATTCATCATTTATGAAGTAACAAGATTAAGAGTTTACAGCCATGGTAAACTGTATCTATAGGCACAGCAGTGCTTTGAGCTACATGTTAACCTCAGCAGGCTAACGTGTTCAACATGCTGATGTTTAGCTGGTATAATGTTTACCCATGGATGTATTACAAGAACTGGCTACTGGACTCAAAGATGCCGCCCACTCACTAAGCACATAAGCCAAAAACGCTTTCCAGCTTCTGGGTTTTACTTCTACATTGTGCAGTCCACTGCACATGCACATTGGTGTTTCTCCTGCTGGCCAGGCCTGCGTGTTCCCGCTCTGCCCATAGACTATACATTGGGATGACGTCAAACAAATAAAAATAGCTTTTCAAGGCTTTGGGAAAGTTTTATAATTATAAAACCACCATGGATTAAAAATTCATGGTAGAAAGAATTGGAGAATTGGCAGCAAGGCTGAGTGGCGACGCAGTATCCAGCTCTCTTAATACATTCATGTGTTTACTATTCACCATCTTAGTTTAGCATGTTAGCATGTTAACATTTGCTAATTAGCACTAAACACAAAGTACAGCAGAGGCTGATGGGCATGTCATTAGTTTTCCAGGTATTTGGTCATAAACCAAAATATTGGACAAATGAAAATTTTGACTTGCTGATGGAACTAGATGAAAAGTCAGGCGATTATTTATCCTGAGGGTATTTAACCTGTCTGTACCAAATTTCATGGCAATCCATCCCACAGTTGTTGAGACATTTCACTCAAAACCACAAATGTCAACCTCACGGTGGCGCTAAACAAAAATCAAACTCATTAGGCTTCATCCTCTGGGAACCATGAATGTCTGGTCAAAATTTCAGGCCAATGTATCAAATAGTTGTTGAGATATTTCAGTCCGACATTGCCCTCTCTAGAGCCACTGACACTTGGGGATTACAGTCGCTTACATATTAAGTATTTGCTTGCTTTACTTTTAACCTTGACGGTTTAACCTTTTAACCTGACTTAAGGCTCTATTAATTTGAGATGGGAATTCATCATTAAATTATTCATGTAAAGAGAACTGGACGATTAATAAGTAATGAGTATTAAGTATGCTTAGTTAAAGCTCTAGTTATAATCTAAATATTCTTCTTTTGTTTATGTTTGATGTTGATGTTTACCCATGTGGCTAATTAGGTGCAATGCTCTTCCTTACTTATCTACTACAGGTTTCGCTGTATAGTGTACCCTCTACAACCCAAGCCGACTGTCCTTGTTGCCAAGGCAGCCATCGTGTTAATCTGGGTGCTAGCAGTGGTGATCATGTGTCCTGCTGCTGTGGCACTGACTGTGGAGAAAGTTCCTTTCCACTACATGGTGTACAATGATGACTTCAACCACACATTCCCCCTGTACACCTGCTACGAAAACTTTGCCAACCCTCAGATGAGAAAGGTCTACACGGCGGTTCTGTTTGCTCACATCTACCTGGTGCCCCTCACCGTCATCACACTGATGTACGGAAGCATTGGAGCCAAACTGTGTTCCTCTGTGGTTGCAAACAGAGAGCCACAGTTGGCCAACGCCACAGTCCAGGTTGGGGGTAGAAGGGGAGGTCAGGCAATGATATCCCAGAAAAAGATCAAGGTGATAAAGATGCTCATCCTGGTGGCGTTGCTTTTCATGCTGTCCTGGTTGCCACTCTGGACCCTCATGATGATGACGGACTACGCAGGCTTGGACAGGGATCAGCTGGACCTTCTGACCAGCTACATCTTCCCCTTTGCCCACTGGCTGGCTTTCTCCAACTCCAGCGTCAACCCCATCATCTACGGCTACTACAATGAGAACTTTAAGAGAGGCTTCCAGGCGGTGTGCAAGTCCCGGCCCTTCTGTTGCCTTGTGCAGTGCCAGCTTTGTAGGAGGATGGCCAGGTGGGGCAGGAAAGAAAGGTCTGTGCAAGCACCTTGTGGAGGTACTGACTTCAGAGATGCCACTGGCAATCACAACCACCTTGTCTTGGGGCTGAGAAATCGAGTCCATAACGACAACAAGTTGACTGACACAGCAGAGGTGAATAGGAGTGCAAGGGTGGCGTGTGCGGTGGTCCACTCAGAGAGAAGTCTTTCAGATCGAGGGCTAGAAATGACAGCTGTTCATAAGAAAGGAAGTAATGGTGAAGAGTCAGAGAGGGTTAGTTCACTGGCAGCTTCAGTGTATCAGGCGTGGGATAACTGAGTGTTCACAAAGTTACTCAGAAATGAACCAAACTGGGGGTGGCGCCATGTACCTTGGGGTTATTGTATTTTTCAGTCCAAAGAGGGCAAAGAAACACAAACCTTGGACAAGCTAAGCAAATGCCAAATTTACCCAACAAGTAAAAGTTGTTCTTTGGAGGTCTCAGATCAGTTTCACACATTAGTACTGTTAGGCTAAGAGCTTTACCTCAGACCTCCAACGTACTACATGATCGAGGTAAGCAATACCTGTTATTACTGCTCTCCTCTCCCTGTCAGCAAAACCACTGGCTGAGCATGTGCATCCATGTGCTGAGTATGTAGTCTAGTGATGGCAATTCCGACTCTTTTTAGCGAGCCAGATCATTTGGCTCAGCTCAGCAATAAGAGCCGGCTCTTTCGGGTCCCAAACGGCTCTTCATTCAGTACTTCTGGCATTTATAATTCAGCCAAATTGAGCAATGTTTTGACCTATGATTGATATGTGTGCACATGTATCACTTAAATTATTCACTGTAATTATAGAGAGAACGGCGCAACATACAGAAGTCTCACCATGCTTGGCTCTTAATGTTATTACCAAAGTGAGACGTTTCTGGATCGTATTTAACAAATACGTTATAGGATCACCCTATTATTCTAAACAGAGATCGGCTCTCAGACGGGAGCCGGCTCATAGAGCCGACTCGTTTGCAACTGACACATCACTAGTGGGTATAAAGCAGGTTATACTGAAAAGTAGTTATAGGCACAGTTCAAGCTCCCTGTGTGTTATTCATCTCATTAAAAAGACTGACAAGAGTGACAAAAGTTATGTAGTTCAGGCAGAACACACTTGGTCGTACAATTTCCTGTCACTTGACAAAGCATTGCATCACCCATCACATTTCGCTGCGCTTAAATGGAGGTGGTACTTAAGGGCCATTGACGTGTGCTTTGCTGCTGCTGTTGTCTCCTCAACCACAGGACCCACACAGCCACTTTCAGTCCTGTGTGAATAGACTCCTGAAGTCCTTCATTTCTAAGTATTGTCGGATTATGTTCAATTTTCTCAGCATGGTCCTTATCATGATGGTGTGTGTTCATGCTGTTGTTGTTGTTTGTTGCCACAAATGTAGAACCCATACCACCAAGTCAGATTCTATTGCTTTGTGATTTTACAACATCTACTGTAATTTATGTTTTTTTGTTTGTTGACCTCAGTGTTAAATTTATTAGTGTTAAAATTATTAATCGATAAATGTATTGGTTGACAATCTCTCTCTCAAGCTCTCACTCTTTTTTTTTATCAGTTTTTCAGTGATCAAGTGAAAATACTAACATGATAATGATACTGTACAGTCATTACAATTTTTCCCTAAGATTCTTTTGTTGTACATTCAAGATTGACTCCTCACTTACTTGTTTAAACAGGAAATACATCACAAAGTAATGATATAATTTTATAGGAATTTCAACTGCCCTGCCTCATTACCGCTGTCTACCCTAGATCAGTCGTGTATAGGTAGGTTGGTAACTTCAATGGAACTGTAAAGCAAAAAACAGTTGTACTAGTTGATGCCTCTACAGCAAAGTCATATGATGGATATTTTAATATAAAACATCAGAGTAACTAAAAACTGTGCCTTCAAACAATAAAAAAATCTACCTCCACAACAATGCAAATGCACAAAAGTCACCAGTGTAAGCCCTCCCTATTATACATGTTATTACACATTATAAAATAATTTACACAAAAGCTATTGGTCAACTACCTCAATTTCCATTTCCATTTTAAGTGTTGCTGACCAATGCCAGAAACTCCTCCTTCACCTCAGTGGCTGCTGAGATTTCAATATGGAGCCGGTATCACAAAACTAGCTAAAGGCTGGGGCATCTTAGAAACACTTCTGCCTTCCACGATGGAAGGCAGAAGTGTTTATAGCTGTTCTGAATGGCCACACCTGAAGGAGAAGCTGAGAACCAGCTGTCATAGAGAAGTCTCTGGAAGACATTCATAGTGTTAAACTTGTTTGTACACACTAAAAGTGGCAGATGTAGATGTGTAAAGCATGAAAAAAGAGAGTTCACACCCTGCTTACTTTCTCACATCCGCACAGCTGGCCAACGACTGCGTGAAAGCTGGTGTGAATGTCGGATTGTCGGTTTCAGAAAGTTACAGAAATTGTTGGGCGCAGCCCCCAACAGGTGTGGAAGAAGTGGGTTTCAGATGCTGTTCGACCATCCAACAAGTACTTCTGTTGGAGCATACTGGCGTCTTAACTTAGCCTGGTTCTCTTTGGGCTGCGTGGCCGTGACACTGGTGATCCTGAATAAGCAGCCTCACAAAGCTCATCAACTGGCTCTGACAACTGTTCCAACCCAGTGTGTTCACATGTACATAGAAATGGAGTTGTTTTTGTTACAAGACAATCTCATATAACATAGACAGGTCAAGAGCAGAATGTCTAATATGAGATGTGAAGAAACAGTTGATGCAAGTGGGAGAAAAAGGTTATTGAGGCGGGAGAAGTTAATATTCAGGGAGTTAGGGTGCTTTCACACCTAAGTTGTTTGGTCCATTTTAATAAAACCCTGAAGCGTTTCGTCAGATAGTCCGGTTCGTTTGGGGCGGTTCATTCAAAGTTCATTCGAACTCTGGTGCGGACCAAACAACCAAACTCTGTTCACTATAGGTGAGAACATGATCCAATCCAAATATAGGAAGTGAACCAAAACGGATTATTAACAGATGATAACTTTCAAATCCATAACTTGTTATGACCATGCCTCGCTCATCGCCTGTGTAACGAGGACAACACATCATAATCCCTCTCTCATCAGGGCCCGCCTTCTCCTTCGGTACTGTCTCACTCGTCTCATTCGCAGAATGATAAAATGTTCAACAACCCGCTGTCTTGTCAGCTGCTCATATTGTTCGCCTTCTTGTAAAGCATTTGATTGATGGAAACACCAAAGCAAAACCAGAAAACCCAAGACCGCATAAATTTGGCGTTGCTTCATTATTTCTGAGATCAGGAAGTGTCAGCGAGTTTCACTCGGATATTTTGTCCAATAGACGAGTGACCGTTTCGACCGTGTGACATTTGTTTACGATGTTTGATGCACTTGTGAAAGTACCGTGTGAACGCGAACCGAACCAAATGAAAAATGCAACAATGTTGCGCCGAGACCACCGAACTACAGGTGTGAAAGCGCCCTTAGAAGAAATACAATAAAATCACACAACTAGAACATAACAAGAAGCACCAAAAGTGTTAAAAGTAATGCTGTTTGATAAGGTTACATTGTGAATGTAATGATAGAATAAAAGGCTACAGTATCTACACTGAATAGATCAACAGCAGAAGGTCTGCACAATTAATGTGCTACAGTAAATTATTCATAAATATGGTTAGGAACGTTGCTTTAAATCCACAGTGGTTGGTAAAATGGTGATAGGAAGACTCTAATCTCACCTTCTGATTAAGGCCCTCAGCCCTCTAGTGTAATCTCCCAGCCCCCCGTGAACTAACCACTATGTACTTGGTTTTATTTCTCCAAAACCCAACTGATCATTGGTGCAGCATTTCAAATGTGGAGGCAGCTTCAAATCTCATAAATAATGATACAGAGTTAGAGTAATCATTTCTGGTCAGGTAAACAACCTATGATGTAACTAATATTAGCCATCTTTGTTGCAGCAGCGTAGCAAGGAGCTTTCCAAAATGTAAAAAAATAACCCTAATGATGTCATCAGGGTAATTGGGCTTGGGCTTGAGATGTAAAACTTTTAACAGAAAGCCTGTGTTACAAACCGAAGGTGTGGGGTTTGAAAGACGTGGGCATTTAGCAGGCAGGGGAGGTCTTATGGAATACGCTTTCCAGCTGCATTATGGGAAGTGTAGGATCCAGGGTTTTTAAGCTTGACACATACTAGGGACTGAAAGTCAGGGTATCTCAACCTCTACTACTCTGATTTTTTATCTCTTTTTTAATTATTTTTTTCTTGTGATTCCCTAGACTTTATGGAGGTGCAGTACTAAAATTACTGGAGTACTCCTTTAAACACAGAACTGTTTAGATGGTGTGCGTATTGTAATTCTAATGTTTTATGATTTCATATGTTGCTTTATGTGTTGATATTTTGAACTGAACAACAATCTCTTGAGGTGGAAAACACACAATGACAACCATATAAACAATCAGTTCGTCTGATTAAACCACTTGAACAGCCGGCACAGTTATGATTAAAAACTTCACAAATAGGGAGTAGATTTTGGTGAGATTACCCCTGCAAATACTGGGATCTCAATTCCCAGTCGCTACCATGTGCAGCCTCAGGTCTTATTTCTGTAGTACTGAGCCAGTTGGCTAATAGGTGGGAAGCTTCACATCTGTCAGTGTCTCAATACACACTTCACTTTCAGAAAACAGAAAACATTGCAGGGGAACACACGTTTGCTGTTGTTCACACGGCTGACGTAAAATGTTCTAAAGAGCCATATCTTTTTAATAGCACCTTTAATGAACTTCTATGAAACAGTTATTATGTTTCATTCACACAATAAAACAAATCTTTGTGTCTTGGTGCCATCTTTATTGCTAAGCAGTCACTGGTGTGGTGTAGCTTGAATGTGTTCCTGGGTTGTGACCTTGTCAGCATGTGCAGCATTGTTATTGTATTTTAGCACAGCCTTGAGGATGCCTTTCTGGGCAAGTAAGCTTGTTGTTTATGTATACAACCATACTAACTTGTGTGTCGCATACTGTTACTTACTGTTACTTTTGAATTCATTTGAATGTATTACTGACATCAGAATAGAGTGCTCTACGTTCATTCTTTTAGTGAAATGAGTCAGTGTTGCCTGATGACTACTGTATGTTTATGGCTTGCAATGCAAAACCTTGACTTTGTATATATTGTTTTTCTTAATGCTTTTCTCATGTTGTGTAAATGTAATGCTGTAGTTCTGTTTCTATTTATGTACTAGGGTTCGACTGATATGGGTTTTTTGAAGGCCAGTTTTTTGTTCAAATATTCATCTTTGACTTTGGCCACTTTTGTGAAAAAATGTAGATGTCAGATTGTATGCAGCAATCTACAGTATGTGTTCATGTTTTATGTGCCCATTATCTGTGTTGTTTTGTATGCCTGTTTTCCTTTTCTTGTGTGATCGTTACCAAATAAATGATTCGCTCAAAGGCCTTCATGTTCGTGTGTACTGCTAATATACTGAGGTAGTTCAGATAACTTAAAATTGTCAGCCTCAGTTGCCCTCCGAGTAAAGTGAACTCAGACTAACATTTACGGGTCCTTTGTAACACCGCTTACAAAGCTTCATCAAAGCTCACACTGAAATGTACTGTATCACTTTCACTCACACAGACGACTGGACACATTTTCAGTTAACACACAGTTGGAAATGGAGGAATGTAAGCTGGTGATACAAATATAAGCTTTGTACTCACTGTGAGCTGGGTAGACAAACTGCGCTTCACACAAGGCTGACATGTTTACATTTATTTCAAATGTGTATTGAAGCCCTGTGACTGTCTGGTGATCTGTCCAGGCTGAGCCCTGCCTCTTGGCCAGTGTGTGCTGAGATTTGATCCAGTTCCTTGCAATCCTGAACAGGATAAAAAAAATTAAAATTAAAAAAATGGATGGATGAATAGAATGAAAGGAAAACTTAATTATATTGGTAACACTTTACAGTAAGGGTACTTACTTAATGCATGAAAAAGCATGAATTAATTCATGTAGTACTTCATGAACTATCAGGAATGTACAAGAATTAATAGTATCTCATGCATGAATTAATGCAAGAACAATATGTTAATTAATGCAACAACTAAGGTATCTCAATCATCTTGATTTATGAGTTATTAATGTTAGTTAGTTCTTTATAAGTAAGTCTGCATTTAAAGGGCCAGGCCAAGAAACTGACCAGTCACAGCAGTGCACGTGTATTCTGTTGAATTGCAAGTGTTGTAATCATGATGAACCAAGCATTACTTTTACTGACTTCATCATGTTTGTGGCCCTTCAAGAGGTGTCAAGAGGTGACCTGGTCCATTTTTAACACTGATAAATAACATGCTTGAAACTAAATGTATTAAGAATTAATGGAATGGGTTGGCAAAATGATACAGCAGATGCATAAGGTCTTTTAATGAGGCACTTGAACAGCCCAAAAGGAGGATGTGTTTATGAACTTGTCTGTCTTGTATGTACACCTGAAATTGCTTGTCAAAACAACAACAACAACAACAAC
>NTHP01000004.1:773517-806808 GCA_003416845.1 Oplegnathus fasciatus | reverse complement strand
ATGTCAAACCCAAATGTTTTCAGTCTACAGCAAAAATACAGGAATTGGCCTCACTGTTCCAATACTTTTGGAGGGGAGTGTATACACATATATGACTTGTGTCTAAATGAAAAAGCAGACATCTGCTGTTGGCTGAAGAACTCTGTTTTTCTGTAATTATAGAATATGTTTTTTAAAGAACAAAAAGCAAATACTAGTTTCATGGCACAGGAAGATTTATATTCATATCAAGCTAATCAAACATTATGGTGTAAAACATTTTGAGATTAGATACAGTAATGGGATATTTAGGCCATTTTTGCACAACTCCATAAACATTTGTTCCATAAACAAAGACTGATTGTAGCAATTATACAACTGGATTTTTAACAAAACATTATTTCAGGGAAAACAACTGATTCAGTAATTGTCTGAACTCTCTCTGAAGCCAAAGACCTGTACAGACACTACTGTCTGAACTACTGGATGTCAGATTAATGTAGTTTTTCCTTTCTTTGTACAATGTGCCATTCAAATTAAATACAAAGAAGAACAAATAAAACAAACAAGTCTAAAAAGACTAGAACCAATCCCTCCTTTTACCTTCTGTTGTCCCTCAACCTCCCAGCCCCCAGGAGAGCTACTAATCCTTGCCCTTTATTTTCTGACCACCGTGGTTTCATTAACTACCCCCTCCAGGGAGGCAATTAAGGGTCCCTGTGTTTACTCAAACTCTTCAAATCTACCCCCGATGGATTTAATGTTTAATGTTGGTACATTTTCACATTTCATTTTACTTCTTCATTGCTTGTTGCGGTCAGTAGACCTCAAGGTATGATCAGTCCTAATCAGTCTAGCTGGTCTTTTCTTATTGATGGCAGATATTCTGCTCACAGTGAAGAGACAAAGAGTAAAACAAATTCATTTTTAATTACATCTTCAAATAACTTACACTAATATGAAGACAAAATTGAAATTTGAAGTTAAAGAAAAAGTATAAGTTTACAACTGTATAAAAAGTATTTCAATTCAAATCTTGTGTTTGATCATTCTTAAAATTAAAGTGTAACCATAAATTCATTGTGATAAAAGTCATTTGATTGTAATTTGATAAGGGATGGAGCCCAAATAAAAAAAGCATTAAAGAATTAAATATTCTAAATGCAATTTTTAGCATTAGGGTACATTTCCTGGTTTTACTGTACCCCAACTATCCACAATTTCCTTCCAGCTTCCTTAATTTTTATTTTGAGGCACTTTGTGACATCTGATCTTGAAAGGTGCTGTATAAATGAACTTTTTTTAAACTTCACTTGTGTTGTTTAGAAAGTCAACACAGATCACAGGTGCTATTAAAAAAATGAATGAACCTGGGGCTTTAAAGGTGCAAAAAAACAGGGGAGTGTATTAAAAAANNAAAAAAAAAAAAAAAAGCTCGTAACAGTCAGATTTCACAGACGGTGCAACTTCTTTAACACACAAGCTGAACGGTAATTTCTGAAGGTCCTTTACCGCCATCCTCTGCAATGTCGGCTCACACCATAAATATGTCTACTCCAAACACAAACCAATAACTCACATTCACACAAAATAAGTCAGATTACACATTTCAATGCTAAAGCTCTAAACTCAGGTCAAGGTGTATGTGACTTTATTTTGGCGACCTGGTACAGAAAATCAGTCGCTCTGGTTCTACCTGTCCACCACCGCCTTGATGATTCAGTGCTGCCCTTCGCTCTTGACCCTACAGGCCACAGCTGTGATCAGTGCTGCTCCCTTCCCACTTCCATCCTCCGACTTGTGGAAAGTCACCTCACACTGCGGTGCCAGATCCTGCAACGTCTCTTGCATGATGCTGGAGAAACTTCAGGAAGAGTGAAGGAGGAAAGAGAATACGAAAGGTTCAGTGTTACATGAAAATATCACCCACTAATATTTGATGCACAAGTAGTAAAGTATGGATAAACATGAAGTAGCTGTGGTAACTCCAACTTTAAGAAAACTTGCTTCTGATATGGATTTGACTTTCCTTATGATCCTCTATGTAATCCATCCATTATGATGATGACCTACTGTAACTGAGTCAAAGATGAGGCCAGCTGCCAGAGCAAAGGAAGCCATTTTTACAGCTGTCATTTCCCACAGGGTGGGCAGGGATCTAACTTAAAGGGGGCTGGAAAACAATTAAATAGGGACGCAAAGAAATACATTTTGGGGGGATGGAAGGCAGACCTATGTAGAATTGCGAGAGTTCACAATTCAAGAGTATACGAGCACTCTGTCACACACACTGACGCGCACACACAGCGAGAAGATGAACTGTGACAGTGACACCTGAAAGCAGTGTTCCTGTTGCGGCTGTCTGGCAGTCACCATGGCTTCGCTCTCTCTCTTCTCTGAGTGAGGGATGTCAGAAGTGTGAATAAGTTTAAGGTTACATATAGGGCTGTGCGATATGACGATATACATTGTGTGATGACAGAACAACGTCTATCGTTTCATATCATGCTCTATTGTTTATTCCGTCGTGTCGCAAATAACACCCTTTACGGTCATTTGGACGATGCTTTGCGTCTTCTGCACGGCACGGATGCAGGCAGGAAATTCGCGTGAAGGCAACACAAACAAACATGGAGGAGAGTGAACGTGACACAGAACGGAGTAATTCTGAACAGGAGAAGGACTCCAACCAGTCAAGGAGCTCCTACGGGACAGTTTGGGATGGTGGTGGAAAAAGTCGAGTTAGAGCCCTGGTGTAAGGGTAAGTAAATGCAACAATAAGTTGGGACTTTAAAATCCATATTGCAGTTCTGTATCCTGACAACCCAAGGCCTATGTAAACTTAGGCAGACTTTTTTAGTACTTAAAAAATAAGAAATAAAATTGTACTAGGAAATGTTAGCTCCTTACTGAGGGTGCGTCTTATAAAGGGTGCCGTCCACTCCCACGGTGATGGAAAGCTGATTCAGGTTGCGGTTCTGTCGTATCTTGTCGACCACAGCAGCTAAACCAGCACCACAGAGCTGAGCTGCACGGCGGGCAACCACACTACACACCTCCTTCACCAGTACGCTGTCGTCACATGTGGAGATGGTGAGGCCCAGATGCTGCAGAATTGAGCGGATCTGTCGCATGGCCAGACGGTCACTTTGGGATCAGAGAGAATTACAAGGTTATACACATGAAAGAGGTGTGCTGCTTTCAGCACTAGCTAACATACAGGGGTCACAGTGTGATGGACTTTGAAGCAAGTTAAATAAATTAAAATCACTGCTACAAAAGGGTGGAAGAGGGATGTATGACATGTAGACAAAAACACAGCTAAACTGCTCTTCATCCATAAAAAATTGTTTTATGCAATATTCAGCACTCTCATGCTAAAAGCTGCTTAAAGATGTGTGGCCATTAGTTCACTGACTTGATCAGTTAAGGAGATAACTTGACTGTATGTTGCATATTAACAGCACTGAAATTGTTTCTTTCCTGAGTGGATTCCTGACAGAGACTGGTTCAATGCAGCCTCACCAACATGCAGTGATTTTGTGAATAGAAAATCTTTTTATAGACTCAATCAGATCATGGTTGGAAACAAATACTGTGCCCACTGTAGCCCTTTGATAAAACTCAGACAGAGACAATATGCCCAGTAAATCATACACACAGCCCTTCATTCAGGAAGACATAGATATTGCCTTACTGCTTTTAGTATTCAGTATCATTTTGCAAAATTTCTACTGCTTCTTATTCCATTCAAGTTGTGTGTTTACATCTCTTATCTTCATCTTTGGGACTGCTTATCAAAAATGCTGCATACACATATACATATGCTGCAAATGTCTCATTTAACAGAAGATAATTCAAAATGTAGATTCTGTCCTCCCCCTGTCTCGTCTCTGCCCTTTATTAACACCTCTCGCTCTGACAAAATCACCACATACAGTACACTGACACATCTCCCCTTCTACATGAGCGGACTGCTGTGCCTCTCTGATGTCTGCCTCTTCTACATTCAGAAAACGTGGTATCTACGTAAAACTAAATGTGTTTGAGAACCGACAGCTCTCAAGTTGCACCTGTAAGCCAAATTACACGTTGCACAAATAAATTTGAGAATGAACTTGTTGATTAATCAGTTTATAATAACTACCCATTCATTTGGCATTAAGACAATTAGAGAACGCTGAAACTTTAATGAACATGTTAACAAATGTCTGAGAGTAACACGAGCCGTTAGAAAATCAGTGTAAGTCATTTTGATGACCAAGGCTTAATCAATGCGTTACTGGGTCAATTGAAGACACCTGTACGGTACTATGTATTTGAATTCCATGTGAAAGCAACATTATTACCGTATTGATAGTCTTTTTTTTTAGGTATTTATGTCTAGCTACAAAAGGCATTATACACCATAGAGGGGAATAGGGATTACAAACCAGAGAGTTACAGTTAAATAATTTCTTACATGGAGGTTTAAGGATCACGCTGGCAATGGTTTTAGCTTTTTGTCTAGATGCAGTGGACAGTTTTTCAATGCATACTACATTGAAGTGCAGTGCCTTCCAAGCAGCCACTGCACTCATTTCATATCAGTACTCTGTTTTGAGAGACCATACTCAGGTAATCCCTCACAATAAAGAACTCACAACCTTTATGTTTTACGTCAGAGTTAACAATAAGGTGACTGTGTTCTACTGTGAGCAGTGAATGTTATGAAAACACTCACTGTTGGTGTTTTTGAGGAAACCTTTGAGTCAACTGCGGCCAACAAACGGCCATATTCACAATTTCCTTTTCACTATGTCGATCTTTGCATCTTTGAGTATCAGCACTCAGCAGCACTACAGGATGGTAATGATAACCGGCTTGTTCACTGTGATATATTACCCGTCTCAAGCAAGCTTCAAGTCTGTCCTGGAGTTAGGCAATGGAAGCAGCTGTAGACAAAACAGTATATTGAACAAAGCAAAGACTCAAATTTCTTAAAGGCCTACTTTAGTCTAAGTGAGCACTGAATGGTATTATTTAGGAAATATCAGAGCAGGCTTTAGTATCAGCAGATACAATGGATGTGGTCTTGGTGTTGCTCACCGTCCCTCCACCTCTCGCCTCCTCAGTACTCATCTATTGTGTGATAATCAAGTGCCTAATATTACATCTAACAGCCACTTACTGTGTAGATTTGACTAATGTGATCTCATTTGGTAGCTAATCACTAATTTCCATTCTTCTGGCTTTGTGATTTAACTGCAAAGTCTCACATGTGTTTTTTCTACTCTTACCACACAGTTACCAAAGTGAACAGGGGAAAGCTGTGGAGAGACACTGGGACTAGAACTGTCTGTAATACTCACCTTTCAATCTGTGACAGGAACTTTGTCTCGAAGATTCCCCGGGTCTTGAGTCGCTCGGACAGTTTGCCTCTGAACAGCAGGCCCTTGGCAGTAAACTCTATTAGCACATTCCTCACTATCTCCCCCAGGTACATGCCGCTTATCATCTTCTCATACCTCAGAGAAAGAGACACAAAGTGAAAACGTTTCCACAGCCACACACTGGTAACATTGTCAATATTCACATTAATAATACTATTTACTATTTCTGTTATATTATAACCTTTATTTTATTGTACTGTCACAAACTATAATCAAACTGATACCAAACTGAAAAAAGACAACAAGACAAGACATAAATATGTACCACTTTTCAAACTTTTCTGAAAATACAGAAATCCTTCTCAGTATGTTTTCCGTGTGAACTGATGCACCTGTCTTGTAATAACAAATTCCATGTGCAGTTACATCTACAGTATGTTTTTGATGCCAAACCAAAAGTGCCAAACTAGCTGAAGCCACCAAAGAAGAAATCCCTTGCAAGGATGTAACATGATCAGAGGTGCTGAGAGATGGGTGGGCAGAGTGAAACGCAAAGTCGAATGATGAATTAACTGTGACCTAGAAGGCAATTTGGGCGTGGTAACCAACTTGAGATCGGCTACATATATAGAAACATAAATTACACCTTACTATTTACAGCGGAAATAAAACTCAGGCAACCATCTGTATCATTGGTGAACCTCAACTGCAACAACAGCAGAATCAAATAGCCAACTGCGTTTGGATTGACAGCACAATTAATTTACCCACAAGTGGCCGTTTGTACAGCAGGTGTTGGCAGCGCCTGGCGACCTTGTTGCCGTAGAGACTCCTCTGCAATATAAGCTGGTTTCTGTCCAATGTTGCCGCATTGCTGCACTGCTTTCTACCACATGGTCTTTTTTTCTCCTCCTCATTCCCTTAATAATAGTTTGTTTTACTAAAGTGACTACAAATGTTTCATTCAACTGGCACTATTTGTAATATTAATGACAATGTTGAAATACCTGACGTACATACTTTAGTCCTTTTAACAGGAATGTTTTTGCAAAAAACAAGGGTTATATATATAAAAAGGTTTATATACGGTCATAAGGTATTCATAATGCTTTATGACTACACTCATATCCACACATAATGCTTTCTGATGCACTATATAAACAGTCAAAAAACATTATAGATGTGACTTCTTGTGAATTATAAGTTCAGGTGTCTTATGGATGCTCTTGACTAGTTATAAACTAGAGGTTGACTGATGGGGCTTATATTACATTATGACTACCTATACTCACCTACTCACACCTCAACAATCAACTGTAGTAAGGACTCATTGTATGCTATGATAGTGCATGCAGTATCATAAGTTATCATTGTATGTGTTAAGTAAAGCGAAGTACATATTGATGCATCTACAATAATGTATGCTTCATCATAACGTTTCATTGTTGGTGGTAAGTAAAGTGTAATGCATTTGAAAGAATTAGTGCTGCGCCTGGTCGGCACATCCTCAGCAATACACCCGCCAAGTGTGAAGTCGATCGGATGAATGGTTGTCGAGATAATCGAAGGACAGACAGACAGACACACAGACAGACAGACAGACAGACAGACAGACAGACAGACAGACAGAGACTCCTTCTATTTAAAGTTAGACTAGTGCAGTGCCCGTTCGAGGTGTGCGTGTTCGGAGCGGGCCGATTGCATGGCCCCCCGAAGTGCTGCTTGCAGCGTTCTCGAGAAATGCTCATCTGATCGACTTCACAGTCGACACTGCACTCCCATGGGTCCTCAGCAACACACCCGCCAAGTGTGAAGTTGATCTGATGAACGGTTGTCAAGATATGCGAAGGACAGTCATACACACATACATACATATAGACCAAATTTGTCATGGTCACTCAGACATCATATCTACACATATCCACCAAATGTGGTGTTAATAGCATAAAGCATTCAGGAGATATGACAGTTTTTGTAATGTAAGCCCTGCCCACAGCATTTGAGCAAACTTTGAGGGCCGGCTACAGCAAAACTGTAAGGAATATCAAAAATCTGAAAAAGACACTCTTTCCAGTTTGGTCCAGAGATGTTCTGTACCAAATATGGTGACAATTGCTCAAAATTTGTAGGAGGAGTAGCGAAAAACTGATGTAGACAAAATTCAAAATGGCGGAAAATCAATGTTGATGCAAATGGGCGTCGAATTTGGTTTCTGAGACTTATGGTTCAAAAGTTACAGGCCAAAATGTGAAGTTTGTTGTTATAGCGCCACCATCTGGCCAAATTGCACCAAATTCAACACTGCACTCCCTTGGGTCCTCAGCAATACACCCGCCAAGTGTGAAGTCGATCGGATGAACGGTTGCAGAGATAATCGAAAGACAAACAGAAAGAAAGACAGAAAGACAGACAGAGATTCCTCGCATTTATAGAAAGATTAGATGATTTTCTTTTTTTTCTTTTAGGAGAATTTAAGAAAATATTGATGAATGAGGCCCAATGACCTTAATTATACTCTATTATGCTCCAGTAAGTAAACTCAAGTCCAACATTATGCAAGAACATGTCTACTCAAATGGGACTCCTTCACCAATATCGTTTTTTCTTAAATTTGTTCTTAAGAAAGGTCCTAAGAAAAGTCTACGTCAGATTCATGACGTGTTCTTAAACCGCAGAATTGTTTGCACCTGTGTTCTTATAATGATGAATCCCATTGTCCTTGTAAATTGAGAGCCTGTGCCAGTTGTTCCTAATTAGCATAGGTAAATGCCCTGCCAATCCCCATAAATGGGCATGAGACTGCAGGGCCATGTGCACACACAGAAATCACACACAGAAATTGAAAAGAAAAGTTGAGAGAGAAGTCAAGCATGCCAAATGAAAATGTAAAGACGGTGGAGCACTGGACTCCAAACATAAGAAAAACTTCAGTAGTTCTGAAGTGAAGGTACTGCTGCAGGAAGTGAACAGCAAACAAGCTGTCATATTTAGTAGCGTAAGTGGTGGATATAAAAAAACAAACAAAAAAAATTATATCCATTTTATTCACTGTAGATATTCAGAATGTAATACTTTGTATGTAATGTAGACAACATGTGAATAAGGGGGAGTACTGGCACTTTTTTTCCACTTCAAGCACTGAATAGATCTACATGGTCCTGGAAGATGCGTTCCCTCCTCAGGGCACGATCTGCAACATCTTGCAACAGCAGTAAATATGCCATTGTGCAAGTAGGACTGGGGTGCAGAAATAAATAAACTTTGGGCCTATAAATAGCGCGATCAAACACTGATTATTGGATGGCATGGTTCCCAAAAATGTTAGTGTAGTGTAAAATTTAAAAAAAGTGCTTTGTAAAATAATGAAAATAATTATTAAAAACTATTATAAATGATAAAAATATTATTGTAATTGAAGTCCTATAATATTATATAACTGTAGAATTAAAGAAAACGCAATAACCAATTATTTTTCACAAACGTGTCAGCACTCAGACGTGCGTAGATTCTGTTCTTACGTAAGAACAAATCTCACATAAGAAAACATTGGTGAATGTCAGAATCTTCATGAAAACTGCAAAAAAAACCCTGGGTTTTACAAAGAAACTTCTTCTTAAGAACGGTTGGTGAATGAGGCCCAACCTTAAGTCTGTTTTCATGCCATGCAAAGCAGATGTTTGAAACGCAGTCTGAATGCCATTTCTGTCTGGTGCGAGTGCATTTTTGGCCTTTGCAACAGTTTGGTAAGTCCCTGGACATCTACATAATCAGTGATGAGCTTTCTTTGAGGAACCTGCACAAGAGGCCTGTATTTCTGATTAGATGGGATCTAATCTGAGTGACTGAGTGAGCATATACATCTTACATGAAGTCAAGGTTGATAATGGTAAGATTCACCCATTAATCTTACTCAGCACAGACTTTGTATTACTGCCAACATGGTCTTAATAATATTTTTTACATTTTAGATAATATGCATACAAATGTGCCTGATATGTAGGGCTGATATGTTTACTCAAGGAGCACAAATAATTGAATCATAATAATCAGTGATTCTAATTCTCTACCTTGAAAGGTTTAATCATGGAGCTATCATACAGTGCCACTTTAGACAATGAAATGCAAGAAAAATTAATCACAGGTCATCAAGAACTGCTGCTGTGCATTGACCATGCTAGCTGAGATTTGAGGAAAGGTAAAAGAAGGAAAAGCGAAAAGAAAAGGCAGTAAAAAACCTCAGTATTGTCAACATTTTGTGAGCATTTAAATTTGGAAGTGCAGTTAAAGGGTGAGCAATGGTTAGCGTGTTAGCTTTACTACCAGAAAGATATTTGCCTACAGTAAGCAGTGTCACCAACTCTAATGCACTTTCAGGCTCTGTCTCAGACTCTCAAACTAGTCAAACAAATGGTACAGTGCTGAATGGACAGCTCCATAAAGTTCACTTTACACACATCTTTTTTTTTTCTTTTACAGAAATGATGTGTAGGGCCCCAGCTGTTCTCTGTCTCTAGACTCTCTCTGTGACTGTCTCAGTCCGTTTGTCCTTGGCCACCTCTCGCTTATTAGTTTACACTGTATTTCAGACCACATGTGATGCTGTTTGATGTGAGTGTTGGCACTTTTTGGTTGCTTTTCATAGACAGAGTAGATTTAATATGTCATAAATTATCCATCCAGTACCTCTGTTTCCCAGGGTAGTTAGAGCAGTCATCGACAATGTGATCAAACTGGGTGCAGAAGTCATCAAGTTCACCATTGTCACCAAATGCTCCCCACTCCATGTTGACACACATACGACCACTATCACCCTCCACCAGTTCGATGTTCTGCATTTCCTCCATGTAGCAAGCATTGGTCCCTGTGCCTGAGTTAAAGACAGGTGGACAGGTATTACAAGTACTTTCATGGAAGAACAACAGTCAATTTTTGAAGAGCTTCATTCAAAAATGAACATATCTACAAAATAAACTCACTCAGTGTTTGCTCACATTAAATTAATTTTAATATTTAAAAATGGCACAAAGAAACTGGCTTTCAGTGAGGAAGGTGGGGGATAGACAGACTTACCAACGATGAGTCCCACCTCACATTTGGGGTCCTCATAGCCGCAGGTCATCATGGTTCCCACTGTGTCATTAACTACAGCCACAAAGTTCAAGTCAAATTCCTGGAAGAAGTGACAACAAACTCATTTCTAACTGTCAATTCCATAAAACACATTGTGACAAGTAAAAGTGACGTCTTTACATGGAAATCTATTAAACTGGAAACACACAGCAGTACCCTAATTGTCTGCACTAATAACCACCCTGGCTTTAAATCAGGAGTCCTAAGAAATAAGAAATTAAATGTGCTGATGCGCTCTTGCACTCATATCACTAGAGAACAGGAGGTGACTTTGTAAATAAAAGGGTTTTTCAGGTTTTTTTAAGTGACATTAATTCTAGAGAATGTCCTGATTTTATTATTGTCCTGAGGTTTTGACCTACATACAATATGCATATATATTACCTATTTCTGTATTTTTAATTAATTCCTGTTTTTATTTTGCAATTTTAGCATTGTACTTACACTTTGTCTGGCAAATCAAAGGAAACAGTACTAATACATTTTGTTAAAGATAGGTATAACCCTTAAGGCTGGTTGCTGACTTAACCTTTTGTTGGCAAAGGTTAGTCCTTTAACTCAAATTAATGTCTGATTAAATTTAACCTCTTTTGACTCTTAAAACCAAAAGAGGCTTCTTTATTAAATCCTAAGCAAGGATGTCAGACGTAAACCATGAAAATATGGGGTTCTATATGGGACAATGCAAAGAACCTAAAATGGTTATACTTTGTTGTCTGCAGACGTTTGCAAACTTAGAAGTAAGGGAGATAAAGGAGGAAACAAGAGTGAGGGGAGATATAGTTAATCAAATAACTTAAGGGATATACAGATAAAACCTAAATTTAGGAAAACTGAATTCAAATACAAGTAAACAGACAAGATTAATGTGACCATTTCAAGCCAGTCTCTACATCAAATGCAATAATGCAATGTCTACAGACAAACACTGTGCCGTGTGCCTCACTCAGTGACACTGACAAGTGGATCTCTGCGGCAGATAACTGCTCTTCTAGATTGAGATTTCACAAAGAAGACTACATAACTGTTCGTAAGTCAGTGTTGTTTGTAAGCCACTTTGGTGCGTGTGGGTATAGTTTTTATTACATTCTTCATGTGTCAACATTCACAGGCCATGTTTTTCTCGATCAAATTTCCAATAGTGTATTTGTGATGTGTGTACTGACCTGTCTGCGGCGGACAGCATCTTTAAGTAACATAACAACATCTTGTCCCTCACAGCCGCTGGCTTTGAAACCCTTAGTCCACTTCAGCAGAATGCCCTGGACAAAGGACAGCAGTAAATGGTAAATGCTTTACAATACATGCAATTCACCCCATTCACTCACACATTCATACACTGATGGCAGAAGCTCCTGCTCATCAGGATGTAATCTAACTCTTTCGCACCCACACATACACCGATGGCCACTTCGACATGCAGACTGGAGGAGCCGGGGATCGATCTTCCGATTAGTGGACGACCCGCTCTACCTCCTGAGCCAAAGCCGCCCAATAATAATACATTATGAATAAAGACAGTGTTGTTTGCGACAATGAAAAATACAGTACAGCAGTAATTAAAATGTTGCCACAGTCTGATAAAGAATGCACTGTACTTCTGATGTCTGATGTTTCCAATCAACCCGTACAAAGGGGGTTGATTACACTACTTTGCAGTTTCTCCAGTTGTTTGCACAATTCGAAACAAAAACAACAAACTAAAACATTTTTTAAATGCAGCGGCATCTTTCTTTCACTACATACTTTTGTTTGTACACAATATAATGGGACGTATTTCAGAAATCAAAATGTAGACATATGTGGTACATGCACACAAAAGAAGTTCATTTATGCTATTTATGTTACTTTGTACGTAATTGGCCTTTAACCAAACAACAGATGACAAACAAGTGCTTCGCTGAATCATCAACATGAACGCTTCCTATACTTGATGAATGGCTAATGTGGATGTCCTTGGGTTTTTCTTGTGTTCAAGCTGGAAAAACAAGTCAGCTTACACCATCACACACACAATCCAACAAAATATGTTTCTGTATGAACCCATGGCTGAATTATTCCTTATTTTAGACATTACAAATGTAAGAGGTGGTGATTCAAGGCTTAGTTCAAATTCATTCATTAGTGCATCATCAGCTAAATGATGCTCCCCATAGTTTGGCATAGTTTAAGCTGGCTTTGTGCACTCCCTGCCACAGTGTGCTCACAGGTTTATAAAGCAGACTACAATCCAGACTGGCTTTTCTACCTAATACACTAATGTTCTTGTAGAAGGTTAAGAGTCATAGGGTGTGAATGTATGGCCAAACAAATATGAAAACACAATATGCCAGTTAGGCGGTAGATAATGTAAACTCCAACTCCTGGACACATTAAAATCATGTTCATACAATAACTAAGTGTGCAGTCAAAAATTGTATTTCACTTATTTTGCCTAGTGTGTCTGTGGAAAAAAAATCACTTTCAATTAGTCATATTTTGCTACATTAAACCTGCACAGTAATGTCACTATTACCATCACTGTGTGAAAAGCAATACTGTAGCTATGCTACCAGAGAAGACAAGAGAGAATGAATGCAGGGAACAAGCAAATATTGTTTCTGCCAACTTAATGTCATTCACGTCTGAAGTTCAGGAAAATGTGCAAAAATGCAAGTAGATTTAATATGTTATCGTATATATGACAGCTAGTCTTACACTTACAATGAATATTGAATCAAGCATTACCTGATCCAGTTTGCTTTGATGACAGGGGAAGGAGAATGTAAATCCCAAAGGTAAGGATGCTCCTCTCATGCCCATGTATTCCAGAAAGTCGGCAATGCAGTACTCAATGTGGCTGAAAAGCTGGCACGCAAGAGACAGAAAATGAAAAAAAAAAAAAATGCACAGAAACATTAGCAGGTTACAAACAATGTGCAATCTCTATCAGGTCTGTTACCCTCAGCTTTGCAAAAATGCAGTGTTTAGCGGTTTTACATGGTGCAAGTGGAGAGAAAAGCATGTTTCTACACAGTTAGTGACTGCTGATCGTCTGTGTCTCTCTTGTGTTACTCTTTATGTGTTGTGTGGAAGGAGGGATTTCACAGTATGAGTCAATATTTGGGATATTACAGAAACTATACAATGTACTCTAGGACATGATAACTACTCAACACATCCAATTAATCAACAACCACATTAGTAACAATATTTTTCTGATATACTGAAGTTACATATCTGTGTAAGGAAACTGCATGCAAAATCACATCTAAAACAATCAACTTGGTGTTCAATACAATGAACTATGCTCCACTGTTATGCATTACATAAGACAAAACATGTAAAATGAAAACCTTAATAAATAAAATGTTTTTCGTTTGTAATTACAATGTGCTTGTAATCATTCATTGAGACATAGATTAGTTAAATTCAGATGTGCACAATTTATGGCACCTTTTTGCCAGAGAATCACTTTCAAACATTAAAAGAGATGATTCAACCTCACACACATGGCAGAGGTCCCTCAGTTTAAACTTTTCAGTTGCTGTAACTTATTATGTGAAATACTAAAGTACTTCAACCCCCACTGATGTTTCACCTCTTCCCCTGTGCCCTGCATAGTCTCCTGTGGGATACTGTAGATCTTGTGGTGCATGTCAACTTTGTGTCTTTTTCCACTTCGCACTCGCACCAGCAGCACCCGAAAGCTGGAGCCCCCAAGGTCCAAAGCCAAGAAGTCGCCATGCTCTGATGAGGACAATAAAAACAAGAATCCTGAACACATACGTAAAAGCATTACAGAAAACAGAAAACTTAACTCAATAACAAGTCAATTGGATAGTTTGTTTTCCTCTAAAGCTACCTGTTCCGTCAGGTGTAGATCTCACATAGGAGGGAAGCATCTTGACACTCGCCTGCTCATGGGTTTGCTTTGATAGGCCTCGCATCATCTCCTCACTCATTCGCCTCTTCACCTCAAGCAGCTGTTCACGGCTCAAACGCAGGGCGTCAAGGATGCTCTGACGCTCAGCATGTTGAGCAGCAAGACGGTAGGCTACTGCCGTTACCATGGCCGCACCCTTCCCACTGCCACACTGGGACTGCAAAAAACGTACATCACAGTCCGGCACAAGCCGCCGTACCATCTTGTGGAGCCTCCTAGAAAACCTAGGAAAAGGAGATACATTCTGTTAAATCTGTGTTGTTTTGTAATCACTTCTGTTATCCCCTTTCTCTTGCGCAGACAAGCTCATTAAAGTTTAAAGTACAAAAATGCTGATTTGTAGGTTTTAGGCCTTAGCCAAGGTCTGCACAGAGTGCTTTCTTGTTTGTAAAGCAGAGCGTTCACTCACTGTCTTAACTACAGTAAAATCTATGGGTTCTTTGTCTGGCTGTCCTCTCTCTCTCTAACATTCACGTTCAGTGAGAATATGGACATAATAAGGGTATAACTGTTTTTGTAATAAGTAACAACCCAAATGCAGTTGATACTGGGCAAGCAAGGCATGCTTTAGCTGTCCTCAACCTAAAAGGTCAATAAAATGTGTGTTCTGCTTTCATTTCTCAGTCCAAACACACTCAGGAACATGCAGGTATACAATTCAGGATCAATACTGTGAATTCACACAATCACTGCTACTGTTTGTGTTCTATTCAACTCTATTCAGCTGACATGCATTCAATCCTGCAGCTAACACCTGCAAGGAAATCCACTTAATAATTTAAACTCCATAGCTCACATGTATGTGTGTGTTTGTGAGATACACCAAGACAGACGTGATGGCGTTCGGGAACACTTACTCTGGATGATTCTTGTAGACAGAGCCGTCCACTCCAATAGTGGTACGCAGCTTCTCAGCTGCTTTGTTATCCCGGATCTGCCGCAGAACTGCCACTAGAGTGGCAGCACACAAGTGTGCAGCCCGTGTAGATACTATCTGACACACTCTCTGAGTGGCTATGCAGTCCTCAGCTGATGGGTCCAGACCCAGGCCCCGGAGCACCTTTTCAGCACTCGCTAGACCTTCCTCATCTCTGTAGGTAAAGCAGAATACAAATCACATTCACTATAACTTCAGGGCTCTAATCTAAGGGCATCCCACTGTCCCGAGGATGGAAAAAAAAATTATCAGGGAGGATAAAAAGTCAATTTTGGGACGGTCACGGGACGGAAGGCAGACCTAGCCTAAAAAGAAATACAAGCACGATTAAGCCATAACTTTAATCTCTGACGAAATTGTCAATGTAGAATTGCGAGAGAGTTTACAATTCAACACACAGTCACACACACTGACACGCACACACAGTGACAAGATGAACTGCGACAGTGACACCTGAAAGCAGTGTACCTGTCATAGGTGTCAGGCAGTTACCATGGTGTCCCGAAGCAGTGGTGGGATTTTGCGCTTTCTGGTGTCACTGGCAGCCACACTGGCAAAATGTACCGCGGAAGAGACGGGGACAAAGACCAGGATAGACTCAACATCCCCCACCCCCCCATCTCTCTCTACCTCCCTATCATTCTCTCCATCTCTCTCCCCGAGGGATGTCGGAAGTGTGAATTAGTTTAAGGTTATATAACCTCCTCACATCGGAGCAAGCCAGACAGGTGGCCTTCTCACACACGCACACACAGTGTTTACAGATGTAAAAAAAAAAAAAACATTGACTGCTTAGTGTGATTCTGAACAGGGCAGGCAGTAAAGGAAATGAATGGATGGATGGACATGTGGCGACTGTGCTCAAGAGATAGAGCAGGTTGTCCATTAAGCACAGGGTTAGCAGCTCCTCCTGTCCACATGTCGAAGACTCTTAACCCCAAATGGCCCCTGATGGTCAGACCAGCACCATGCATGGTACTTCACTGACATCCGTGTGTGAATAGGTGAATGAGAAGCAAATTGTAAAGCGCTTTGGATAAAAGCACTATATAAGTGCAACTCATAAACTCTGCAATAAAAATGATGCAGTGGTTTATAGCAAGGTGTGAACATTTATCCAATACCCATTAGTACTTTTCTCATTATTCTTGAAAAAGCAAACAAGTGTTGATACAGCTTTGGTATTGCAACTACTACTCTTTAAGTGCCGTGTATGATAATAAAAATACTTTTCAACAAAAAAGTTGAAACAATGATCATTTCTGACGACACAAATCTTATGGTGGAACCTTGCTTCACCTTCTAGGAGGTAATGATGAGAATGAAAAACACAATATCAGCACACCCGATCTGAAAATGTTTGCATTTAGCTCATTTAGCAAGTGAGTCTGTTAGCAATGCAAAATGATTGCTTAGTGCCATTTTAAACTGACGGTATGGCATGCCTGCATCGACTGCTACACTTCACCGGCCTACAAGTAAGATGTTAGAACTTCAAATGTAATGCAAACTAATCTGTTCAGCCTTTTTCTGCCCTTGCATGTAAGACTGAAGGGACAGCAAACATTAGCACGAGCATGTTCTTTGCATATTTATGTTAATCATTGATAACCAGCTTGACTAACATGCTGATACTGTCTGTAGAGTCATCTCATTCATCCGGGTGAGGTTGGATTTTTTTGTGACCTTTGACAATGTTTCATGGTATTAAGTGGACACTATTTGTCTGCTGCTTACAATACCACTGTACCATCACTGCATCTTAGTTTCTCAAACACACACTCACATGCACACAAACTAACTTGTCATTCTCAATGGCATAGATGTAGCTGGTGTCAAAGCTTCCAGTGGTGAGGAGCTTTGCTGTAGTCTTGCCGTGGAACAGCAGCTGCTCTTTGGTCATCCTCACCAGGATGAGACGCACCAGTTCCCCCATGTACATGCCGCTGATCATCTTCTCAAACCTGCACGCCAACACAAAAAAAGAGAAATAAAAAATTGTCACATCCATATTTACTAAAAGAGTCTTCAGGTTAATAGTTTCATTCATACCTTAAACCGACCTACCGAAATACTGAATCTACACATACAAACATAAACTCTGCCAGTAGAGTGAAAGGGCTTATTTAGAAGTTTCCTCTAGAAAGAAAGAGGCCAAGACCTGAGAATACTTTTTAAGTCTGGTACACACATACCATCTGTGAGACTGTGACATTTCACAGTTTTCCTTACTTCTTCAGTTTCAAATGATGTATCAAAACTTACAGCAGCAGTATCAGCAGTCACTGAATCTGACTGGCACTAATTACACAGCTCAGTGATGACAGGCTATTTATTATGCTGATGAACACAGCCACATTTTTGCTAACAATCAGCATCACAGGCTTGTTAGTCGGATATTTCACCAGCATCGCTTCACACTGAAGGACACGGATCATGCAGTATATCTCAGAACACAAACACCATGAACTAATGCATTTCACTTTGCATTGTATGTAAGGGAAATTACACATACTACACATATAATCATGATTAAATACCTTTATTGCATGTTTGAATACTATTAGACAACTATACTGTAATCATGGTAATTTCAATTATGTTTGATCATGCAGAATCTTTAACCCTATAACCCTTGACTGAGTGAACCTAATTTCTTAATCAAGGTGTGGTTGAGTAAGCAGAAAGATTTATGAAAAGAGCATGACCAAAAGAAGGCTTGTTTAAAGAGCGCACCATGGCAACAAAGTAACAACCGGTCAGGTAGTAAACCTTGGAGTGAGACCAGATAGAAGTGGTCTCATCCCAGGAGAATGCTTAGAAAAAAACATTTTCCAGTCCTGTTCTACTTGATCTGCCTTTGATTGCAGGTGATAACAGTATGTGCTTTTGTAGAATAAATTTCTTATGTAGCATTTAGATCCATTCTTAGTTATGGTTTGTTCGACTCATTCTTTTCCTTGTTTGAATGAGTCACTCTTTAAATTTTGTGACAGTCAATACTTCTCACACTGACCAATGTCAATCTAAGGAGCTGCACATTTATAATATGTTTCATTATCCTAGATAGCACTGGATTTTACAGCAACCCTGTATTTCCTTCATCATTTTTTGGCTGGACCGTAGCGGGTCAGCCCTACAAACGTGACAGTCTGTCACTGAGTGAGTGAGTGAGTGAGTGTTGAAGTATCCCCATTGGCTGTTGCTCTTTCAAAATGAATAGGCGGGAACATTACGTACCGTAACACTATTGTACTGATAGCAACATGAAATCTTTGCCACAGGTTCAACGACCAAACACATGAACCCTGCTTTAAAAATATGGGCCAGTATAACCCATTAGTACCTGGAGGAACCATTCACTGAGTTTATCATATATGTTTTATTTACAGCTATGTTTTACCATATCCTTGTTTTATTAGTACGAGATGGCCTACCTACATTCTGTATTGTATAATATTTACATGCATACCTTAGTTGTTTACTCCACCGGTTGCTTTGTTGACACCCCCTCGGTTCTCTATTTGCCATTTATCATGTCTGCCACCCATCTCCATGAGATCTTAACTCGGAGACATCTCAACAAGAGAAGGATTTATATTGCTCTCAAAGGAATGTGCTCCAATTTGTGTTTGATCCTCAAAGCCTTGTTTGTTTCGTTGGGTTTTTCTTGCAATCGTGGCTTTTTTTTTCTTTCCTTTTACACCAGGACTCTTTTCTTAAACCTTTACTCAAACCTTAAATCAAAATGAAATTTGAACATCCACTGAGTGGAGGTAAAAACTCAGATTAGTCACTGAGGTAATGCAGAGCCATCTTGTTTCCTCGACCTGATAACAATGTTGTTGTCCTGATGGAAATAATGCTGTGGAAATTACATTACGCTGAATTAAGCATGACAAAAAGGTATACATTTTGCATTAAAAGAAAACAGCAGCAATAATAAATTAAAACAGGAGCAGGTCAGACATTAGGGAGGGTTCTACTAAAATATGATAAATAAACTGATATGAACAAAGGAAATTACAAATAAAGGCATTTCTAATACAAGCCTTTCTGCAGTTAGGCTAAGTGAAACCATTACCAAGAGATGTTTTATGTTGTACCAAGTCAGATAAGCTCATAGACACTCACAGCTGCTTGCCAGGGTTCAGAGAACCTGCGTCTATTTCCCGGTCAATGTCAGTGCGCAGGTCTTCCAGGGCACCATCGTCTCCAAAAGCACCCCACTCTGTATTAACACACATCCGCCCCTCGTCACCATCCAGCACTTCAAGGTTCCTCATCTGCTCCATGTAGCAGGCATTGGTCCCCGTTCCTTGAGGGAAGGGATGTTAGCGTAACAATTACTGAGCAGTTCCAAAAAAAGACCCAGAATAACAAAAAAAGTTACTGCAGTGTCTATCAGTTATGTTTGAATCAAATGAATCAAGCACCCTCTCCCATGAATGCCATTAAAACAACCACTCTTCATTCAGTAACCAGAATCAGTAACATGTTATCTTATCACATTGTCACGGTGGGAGGGTCTCCCCATTCTTACCGTCCTGCTTGTTTTTCATATTAAAATCTGCACATTCTACACCCTATTATGGTTACATAGACAATGAATTGTAGTTTGCAACACATATACAGACAGGTGACAAATTAAAGGAAAACCTGAATAAGTGGGTGGAGAAACATAGGAATATTATGTGAATCATGTGCTACGGCCTTCGCCACATCTCAACCCAACTAGACATCTATAGGATTTTATTTACATTCACAGCTAGACTGGACTCACCCACAATGAGGCCAATTTCACAGAGATGATCATCGTAGCCACAGGTCATCATAGTTCCCACTGTGTCATTGATCACAGCCACGATGTCAATGTCAAAGTCCTGCAATGAGATTTAGTTGAACTGTAAAACCAGCACAGACTTTGTAAAGACTTTGTGCCCAAGATCATCTGTTCTTTCAGGTCTAGGACTATAACTAGTATATCACTATAATTTGGGGTCTAAATACAATTTCTTTTCATTTACATTGTTGCCCTTTGTCATATTTCAGTTTGCAGTGTTCATAGTTTTAGGTTGCTAGTATTGTTTTTTCGCTTGTGTTGTTATTAGGGCTGCACGATATTGAAAAAAACTGACATTGCGATACCTTTTTTTTCTGCGATACATATTGCGATATGAAAAAATACAGGAAATTTTACCAGATACATGCAGTGTGTTATTCATGTACAGATACACAATTAACGATCATAATTTTCATCATTTGGGTACTTTAAGAGTCTATCCTCTTCTAACAAAACAAAATCCCCTTCCTACTTCTACCACACTTGGTTGAGCCCTCTGCCACCCCTCCAGAAACGAGCTTGGACTCCTCCACTCTCGGTTTCACATATGCGACTCTGACACCGGTGGAGAGAGAACAGGTGAAAAAATATTTGGAAAAAATAACACGTTTCTTAATAAACCTTACAAATAGTCTTGTGTGTCACAGATGTGTTATTTAAATGTAATCTACCATTTCTAACGATGTTCAAATGTATGCTTAATCTGCGTGGTGGAACATAAATGATGTGCAAAATGCGCACATCGCAATGTCGATAGAGTAAACAAAAAAGATTTCTGGGTCTTTTTAAGTTTGCACACATTTGGAAATGTATGAAAATGGTCCATAATGTACTATGAAACTATCATTTTCCCGCTTACCCCACGTTTTTTGATGGATTTCCTCAGAAGGTTGACCACATCCTTTCCCTCTACTCCACTTGCCTTGAAGCCTTTGGTCCAAGACAACAAAACACTCTGAAAATAAAGACATAACAGAATCAAGATTATCTGCCCTTCAGTTCAGCCTCATAGTGTCATAATAATCAGCAACACACTGTTCAGAGTAGTTACGCAGACCTCACCAATTAACAATCTCATTGAGTGACTCAACTAACTTAAAGTAGATAAATACATATTTTAGTAAGTGTCCAAAATGAGACTGCAGTTCACCACTGAAAATACACACATATTAGAAAAGGTTGTTGACCCCTGCTGTAACGCCTGGCAAGATGAAAGATATAGTACCGTGCCAGACAAAACATTGCTTTAAAAAGGTAAACAACTAATATATCCTCATATTAAGTGAAGGGAAAACTACTCATTTCTGATGCGTAGCAGAGCTCCACAGTACTGTTAACCATTTAATTTGTTTGCAATCAGTTTTTCTTTGGTTGAAAACACCTCTGCATCCCTCGCTCTCAGTGTACTATGTTTGTAAAAAAAAAGAGTGGTGCTGCCACATTGATTTACTCCACTGAAAACAGTGAAACTAATGCAATTGTAGATAAAGTTTACATGATATTGTATCGGCATCAATCACTCGCAAAGCAGAAGTATGTGCTGGCAGAAAACAATCAGACACTCTGCAGTTACTGTTCTTGACTTGAGATAGAGAGGCAGTCACTCATCCTTCCATGTGCTGCAGCTGCTAGAAAAACTCCAGTCACCTCCACAGCGTGGCCTGGTAAATCATCTGGATCATGAAGGTTGCTCACTCTAAATTAGCGTTGATATACTATAATGGAGAGCAACATTTTCTAATCTTGTGACTATGTAAATTTGGAGCTTGAAGATCTATAGTCCCCAACATAAAAAATAAAAAATCCTATTCCTGGAGAAAGAACTTAAACAGCCCAGAGCACTTCCAGATATGGTAGATGATGTATGACTAAGGGTTGAAGTTTTAACTCAAGGGAGGCGGCAGTGCGATGGAGCCTTCACTGGCTGCTACAACTAAAAGGCCCTGACGGCAGAGGACCATCATTGACGACAAGTGCAGCTACAGCATCTGTGGCACTGGCACTGTCACAGGTTATCCTCAGCAGAGGATACTATGGTGGAGCAGACAGCCAATAGGTAGTGGCCCAGGTAGGGGATCCCACGTTTGTGAGAGAGGCAATACCTCCGAGCTTTTCAGTAATTGAAAGCAATTCTCCAAGATTAAGTCCCCAGGGCTATATGAGGAACTCATCTTCCACCACTTACTGCCAGGCACAGACACTTAGCTCTAGACCTGTCCTCTGACAGAGTCATCAGAGTACCAGACAGGATCCTCAATCCTCAATTCATTTTTAAAATGGCAGATATCCCACTTGAGTTATGAACAAACGAGTTGACAGGACTTACAGAAGAGCATGTTCCCCCCACATTAGTTGTAGGAGAAACTAAGATTTTAAATATTGTACAGGATAAATTATAAACAGTATATATCCATGAAGTCCAATAACACACCAATTCAGCACAAGGCTTCATAAAATACTTTCTCACAGCTCATCCCTTCAGTCATAATGTAACTGTGACATACTGCTATGTAGCTACAGATATGCTCCTATTGTCTACTGGCACATCGTTATTGTTTTACCATTTTGCATTATACCTTTATAAAAACACAAATAAGGATGTTCTACACCTGATTTCCATTAACAAGCATGTGTAATGCTTTATAATAAAACCAACGAGTCTCTGGTTAATTTGATGGATCGAACAGCCATTTTGCAGTAGCTGCACTAAAACTCACTGTATGGTGTACTGACAAACATCACCAGTTTTCACTGACAGGCGGTTTACAAGATAATGACAACCAAGTTTCACTTATGCTTAACATATTACTTGAAGTACATAAGTTCTAAACCACTCACCTCATCCAACATGGTCTGCTGACAGGGAAAAGAGAAGGTGAAGCCCAGAGGAAGCTTTTTATCCTTTATGCCCAACTTCTCCATGAAATTAGCCAGACAATCAGCTATGTGGTCAAATAACTACAGGACAGAGAAAAGGTAAATTTTCTTATTAACCAAGAGCTGACAAAAGCAGGTTTCATTTTCAGTACTGTGTGTGTGTGTGTCTATGCATAAATGCTACAACTATCACTAATGCTACTACCATTAGTAGTAACATTTGTATTAGTAACATTCATAGCACTAGTATGTTTTTTTTTAATATTACACTAGTAATCGTTCTAAGAGCTGATACCAAATGGAAAATGATAACTTCTTGAAATGGCTGTCCTCAGTCTACACCTCTGAGACATCATCTCTAAGCACAGGCAATGCATGATCTTACACGTAACTCCCTCAAATGCAGTTTTAGCATCTATCCACAAATTTTTGACTGAAACTGTACAATGATCAAGATCAAAAAGAGGAGCCAACATTCTGGGACAAATGGACGAAGGATGCCAGGGAATATGGGAGTCAAATCTGCAGTTAGAAGGCAAAAAAAGGATGGTAAACAATAATGTTATGAAATAAGGGTTCGAAGATGAATGTTTCTTGCAGTAAACTCAATGTCTCTATTTTACTGCTGAGTAGTGTATAATATTTCCCCAAGCACAGCAAAACAAAGCCTCATTTTAACTGGGAGATTGTTGTCTGTCTGTACAATAACAGATTATACAGGTGTTACTGTTTACTGTGACATCAATAAAACTTCCTAGCCAATGAATTTGGTTCAGTTCAGCAGCTTTATCGGAAATAAAACAGAAATGAATGTGATATTAAAAAGAAATTGAACTGGTTAATTACTGTGTTGTTTTAATTTTCAGGGTTGATCTACAGGAGTGAGGCTGCCTGTGTTTGCAGGGGAGTTGGAGTTCTCTCTAATGAATTACTAAAAATTAAAATGTTGATAAAGACTACTTTCTCACTCTTTCTCTATCTTTCAACCACTTGGCACAAGCTCAGCCTACTGCTGTGCTTTTGCACTGAAGCAGTTTTTCCTCACAATGTGCTAAGGCTGTGAAAATGGATGTCGGTGGTGGAGATAATCAAGAGGAAAACACTTTGGGTGTTGTCAGTGTGAAGCTACAGGTACACTCAGCATTGGTTGGTGTTGCTGATGTGTTCCTTCTGGCATCCGTCACATTTGTCTATTACAAGTTTATAGTTGGTTGTTTAAATGATGACTAAAACACTCATCCCTCATAAACCCAGCCTGCCTGCATACAAATACTCTGTAGCCCTCCAGTGTCCAGTGTCAGCAGTGGGGTATTAATACCACAAAACACAATGTTCTCTGTGATGCCAAGGTGGTAAGATGAAACCAGTAACCACTGTAGTGCTGGGGCGCACATACTGTACATATTTATATTTTATTGCATCAATTTAGAAACTTTGTTGGGACGAAGCATCAAAAGTGTCTTGCTGTCCCATTGTTTCATTAGGCTCTTTATTTTTCTTCCATTTCTCTGCAATGGGAGTCTCTGCCAGCCCACAGAGGCACAATTTATCGTCAAAACGTGGCACTAGGTGTGTGCCAATGGACGGTCATATTCACAATAGACAAGTAAAGAGACAATCGCAGACAATTTCCTTGGGAGTGGCAAAATGTATTTTTTTTACTAGTATACACATCCTAACCAGTCTGCTGACCCACGAGTATCTTCATAAATATGTTTTAGTAATAGCTCTTCTTCGTTCAGTGCATTTTCTGTATGTCTGTGCTTTCACACACCTGACAGCTGCCACTCAGCTCTGTCTGGTCTCTACTCTCAGATACTGCTGGGAAGTGACACTTTCACTATGTACTGCATTCAGTAGCGCATTCTTCCATCACATGTATAGATAATTTGCCAGTATCTTATTAAATAGGAATTCAGTAAAATAACACTACAACACTACTGCACTGTCTGAGCCAAAGGACTACATTCTTTCAGTTAAGTTTTGATTATATTACTGGAGTGAATATATTGTATATTTTTTATGATATTTCAGTTAACCAGCAGATAGTAGCCTGAAGCAAAGTACAAAGTTTATAACTTGTTAACTAGCTAGCTGTTACCATGTGGGATGTAGCTTGATTGAGCGTGCTAATTGAGGAGTTTTAATTAATCTATTTCCATTCATTCTTTATTATAATTCATTTCTTTTACAAATTAGTTGTTCACTTTAAACCCTCAGTTTACACACAGCCCATATTGTCGGCTTGAATTTTCAAAGTATCTTTCCCCATTAACGTTAGTTAACTTGCTAGCTAGCCAACTCACCACATGGCACATTTCACATTTTATGTATTTGACAAATTAATGGATTTATTTTGAAATGAATGGATTTTTGTCTTCAAAGAATGTTTTGTTCATGAACGAAGGGCTTAGTCTTCAGAGGGTTAATCAAACTGCTTAGCTATTTATCTGTACATGCCATTGCACTAGTCATTTTTGTTCAAGTTCAACTCAACTAAATAGTTGATTTTTTAATTTCTATTAAAAAGGCTTTACAATTATGCCTGCTTATGATATGGTAAAAGGTTTGTTTCTATGTGCATATGACATGGTAAATACAGCCTGAGCAAATAACTCCTATATTTCCATTTTATTCCCATTATTTCCTACCTTGTTTCTACCTTGAATATTCCCGGAATTTTGCAGCCCTAGTTCCGATTGCCAGTCCCATTTTGGGTCCGGTACCCAGACTCGTTCAGAGGCTAACGAATCACTTACCGAACCTTTTATCTCTCCTCATTATTTTTTTAATCACAGTGCCCATTGTTGAAAACATGTAGGTAATGTTAGTGGGCTTCTCATTTATAGCCGGCACTGACATTGCTTTCGCGGATTAAAATGATAGTCAAGTGGTAGTCAAGTAAAGTCAATTTTTATTTATATAGCCCAATATCACAAATCACAATTTGCCTCAAGGGGCTTTACAATCTGTACAGCATACGACACCCTCTGTCCTTAGACCCTCGACTTGGATGAGGAAAACCTGCCCCAAAAAAACCCTTTAACAGGGAAAAACAAATGGAAGAAACCATCAGGAAGAGCAACAGAGGAGGGATCCCTCTCCCAGTGGTAGCTAAAGATTGTTTGTGAGTGAAAAGACACATCACTCTGTAACATCACTCTATGACTGTGAGTGAACTGTGTTTTTGTAGTTCAACGGAGTGGCAACTCTTCTCTCGAGAAATGATGTAGCTGATCACGGCAAGTTAAATAAAATAAATACAGGAGAGTCCCAGTTAAACCTTGTATCCATAGCAAATCAATATTTTGAGCTAATTAACCTCATAGCTCTGAATAAGGACTTCCAGTATTTGGATCAAGTAGTTTGTGAATACCAGCCGTTATTTCAGTGTGTCAGAACAATCAATATTTCATATCTTCTGCTGCTCAGGTTGTAGCTACAGGTTGTGAAAATGAATTAGGGCTGACTTCATTAATGTTAATGTTGATTAATTTAATAGATACCACTAAAAACTGAAGTATTTCTGGTTTCTCACCTAATCTTTAAGTTGTGATTTAGTTACTTGCAAATGATGAAAGCTAAACTTAGTGAGACTTCATAAGGGATTTGAACGGATTCGGATTTGATAAGTGTATTTGATGCTGGATTCAGATTAGATAAAATGCTATCGAACCTCAACCCTAGTTATGGATATGCTCAATTTCTGATTATAAAATATTATCATATAAAACATTCTATATATGTTCTATAGATAAACTAATGCTTATAATCATTTTGCACTGATACTTTATCATCAGACTGAGAGCACATGTGGTCTCAATATTTGATTAGTTGATATCAGATGTTAGTAATTACAGTCTGCATCAGTTTAATCCTACTGAGATCACACTGTGATCTGCAGGCTCCATTGTACTTGGTCTCCGTTGCTTTTGCTGCATCTTGTCAGTTTGTGTGCTTGTATATTGTTAGATGCATAGTGCAGCATAGCTTTGTCCCTGGGTTGTATACACAACACACGTGACAAGCTACAACAATGCTGTGTTTTGTTGTGTACAGTACAGTACAGTATTAGCTGTGTGTACTGTGTAATGCCTCTTACCTCAGATCCGCTGCCTCTCATGAGGTGTTCAGGGATGTCATAAATCTGATTTTCCATCTCCACTTCTTGCTTGCCATTAGCCATAACGTTGACCAGGAGCACTCGGAAGTTGGCTCCACCAAGGTCGAGGGCCAGGAATTCACCTTGCTCTTTGGACAAAAAAACATATAATTACATACAACATCACATATCGCACAAACACACACAGGGTACCTTAGAATCATGTAATAATACAATCATATAATACTACAGTCACAGCAGAAACACATTACTGACATGTTAAACCAAGAGGCTGCTGATTGAGAAAAAATGAAATTGATTCATTTTAAATCACACACATCACAAAACTGTTTCTTTTTTAGTTGTAAACATGGTCATTAGGTCTTTTCAAGCCAATGCCTATATCTGCCCCACATTGCACCTCTGGCCTCACCACAGTCACCAAAATCTAGGTAAGTGTTTGTCAAATCCTGTGGGACCAGAAAGTCTCTATTGTGTTGATGTAAAGAGTGAATCACCAGAAAAAAATCATTATTTTGCAGCACAGAACTGCTGCCGCACTGCTCTGTATGAGGTTGAAACTTTCAAGCATGTTGCAATTCTGGCAAAACTCCAACTGACCTTTTTCATGATAGATATTGACTGGTCACATCTATAAACCTGAACAAAAAATACCATTAGACCATCTACATCTAGATACCACTGGAGGTCAGTGAGAAAATATGCTGACCCTTTAACTTTATTTGGCTTATCTGACAAGACAGCAGTCTCACAACAATAGGTCTAACACAGGTTGACTGTGTGTTCAGTGGACCCATTTTATGTATGGATTTACTACATGAAAAGGGATATCACCTGTTCCATCAGGAGTGGAGCGCACAAATGTGGGCAGCATCTTGACAGCAGCTGTGGGGTTGGTGTCTCTGCACAAGCCTTTGTCCATCTCTCGTCGAAATCTTATTGACACGTCCATCAAAGTCTTGTCTGACAGCTGAAGATGGTGCAGATATTTGTCCACCTAAACCATTTTGGAGAGAAGAGACTGTTATATTTGAGCTAAGAAGTAATATATGGGAGAACAGCTGAGAGTAAATAAATAAAATAGTGAAAAATTACATTAAAATTAGACAACTCTGCATTGAGAGAATATAACCTGCTTCATAGCTTTCTTTAGAGGGGTTCCTATATTTTGCTTAGTGTATGCAGTGTATAGAGTCCTAGCACGTTACATATACTGTCTGTGAAGAGGGGTATGTCAGTAGAAACATCAGCAGGTTAAAGGCATGGTGCACCTGAAATAGAACGTAATAGAAGTAACCTTTTTTGTTTGCTCAAAAGCGGTTCTGCCTGTATTGCTGGCTGACAGTGTGGATATTGTTCATTTCAACCGCTGGCAGAGACCGTAAAGATGAGTGGGAATCAACTATCAGGCAAAATTACTTCTTCCCCTCTTTCATTCCAGTTCTTACTTTCAGATATCACAACTGCACTGTTTTCTGATTCACTGTAATTTGCAGTGCAATCAGAGCTGGATTCCAATGTTAATTCAATCTGCTTCTTAATATTTACCAATGAAAGGCTTTTATTGTAAAATAGCTACAAAAAGTGCTGCACAAAATGGAGTACTTCAAGATCGACATGACAGGGAATTTTTAATAAATAGATTGTTTTAAGAAAGGATTTAGAACAAGATATGATCTCAACTTTCCTACTTTCCTACTAGGTAACCTTGGTCCCCAGGTCTGACCACATATCTAGGCAACACATTTAACAACTACCTTGTAAGAACAGAAGGTCCTAGCTCACAAGCTCAAACTGTCTGGATGAGGTCACAAATAACAGATTTTCCCATCTGATGTTATGACATTCAAAAAAAGGCCCAGTCGACTACTGACATGTTTTGCCTGACACAGCAGCTGGGGGTAGCAAGTGAGTTGAAGAAAACAAAATATGGGCCTGGCATTAAAAGGGTAGTCTACAATCCTGGAGAAAGCTTGTTGATATTTGAACTCAACAGCCAAACAAATACACCCTTCCCTTCAGTGCTCCTTCAGAAGCCACACGCCTGCTAGCTCTATGATACTACTTCATATTTATACAGATATAATTTTAAAGTTACACAATATGTAGATATCTGTGTGTATAAACAATAATGTTGCTGCCGTATTTATGCCTAATTTAGATGACGTTTAGATGAGTCGTCAAGCATGAATTCAGACTTTTTACAAATCAACATCATGATGTAGTTATTTCAGCATCCTTTTGATCCGTTTATTGCAATTAAATCACAGACTTGCCAGATACAGTGAATATTTAGGGATTTTGACACACCAATTATGAAACTGCCATTCACTGGAGACACATGGAGAGGCGAATATTTACAATAAACATAAATGATCCTGGGGTCAAACATGTGCAAGTAACGCAAAGCATTAGTGTTGTCCTGTGCATGAGCACGACTTGTGACAAAGGGTCGGCATTTGACGACTTGGGAATGAGAACGGGTTGGTGGCTCGGGCCGAGCCACTCTTGTTTGTTTCCCATTTACAGAGCTGGCAGCTGGCAGCGCACACACAGAACGGACATCTAGCGGACCCTGAGGACATATTCGCTGAATTTGACAAAAAGTGTACTGGATTAGAATTACAGACCACACCTTTAACCAAAGGAACAGGGGCAAATGCAATGCTTTGTTGCTTACTATCATATATTGAGTGCAAGTAAGACAGTACACATGGAAAGCAGGAGCTGTTAAAGGTTGTTGGGATGAATGGTAGAGGCCTAGAAGAAGGAAAACCATAATTCCTCTTATTCAATCTTAAGAAAAGGGAATGACAGCAAGGAACAGAAGCAACAATAGGCGCAAACGCCAGGACAAAGGGGTAAATTGGTTCCAATCAACCATTATTGAAAAGGAAAGGCCCAATCATTAGTATTACCATCAGGAAGGCTGAACAAGACTGAATAAGAAATCAAACAATAGATAACTGAATGAAAGTGATAACCAGATATATGCAGTGCAATATAAGGGAATTAAGCTGTTTGCAAAGGCATTTTTACAGTGGAAATGTTGACTTGATAGTAGGAAAAGTGTTACAAAGAAGACTAAAAATAAAGTAAACCGTGACAATGAGTCAGTATGCACAATGGGAGGGCCCTAAAGCTAAACTGAATTCAGCCATCATTACTTTGATTACTTTGCCTTTCCTACTGTGAAAAATGCCTCATTCATGTTTACATAGATATACAGCTAGAGAGCTACACATGTAGTACATACACATAGACTGGAATTACATTACATATACAATGAACTACTGTACATATGAGCCTCACAATTTTGTCATTTCACACAGTGCTGTTCAATTCCTCATGTCGTGTTTGGTGATGTTAATCAAGGGCGGATATTTAGAAAGAGCGAGAAGTGACGTGGAGACGTGCTAGGAGCTAACTTACCTGCTTGACCTGTTTTCACTTTCTCAGAGTCGGGCAACACATTCAAATGTCCCGTCATTATTGACCAAATGTCCCCAAAACAAACCAGACGCGTGTTTTACACCAGTACTCACTTTGTGTGCTTGGTCATCTTGGAGTCCGGAGCAGTAATTAGCAGGCAGCAGACTCGGAGCTAACATCTTTAAGTTGGTGATGTGTGGCGACTTTACGTCCTGCTCGTCTTCCTGCTTTAGACTTACACAGTTTATCTACAAACACAGCTTCTTTCGATGATAAACACAAAAACAAGAATATTTCCACCGGCCTCTTGGTTTCTTGTCTAAAAGTACTTAATTAAAAACTGTAGTTAAAAAAGGAGTCGAGAACTAACAAACTTCAGCTTCCTGGAGTTGGCAGTTCATTGACGTCACCGCGAAACGATGGCGCTGATTGGCTGCAGAGAACGCGCGGCGTGATCTCTGTACAGGCTGTGGGCAAAATCTTAGGACTATCTTATGATAGGAGCCTTGCAACAAATGCCATTTCTGTGAATGCTTTAATGCTCGGTTTTTGTTCATAATTTGTTATGAAAGTGTTGATTTAACTTCATCCACTGTTGTACTCTTAAGCACAGTTTTGAGGCACTTGTACTGTACTTTTTATTTAAATTTTAGGCTACTTAACCTCACTGCATTCATATTCAGTTCAGTATAGTACTTTACCACATGTATTTGACAGCAGTTTCAAGTTACTTTGCAGATTATGACTTTTCCTGCAACATTTTTTAATCAGCTTATAAAATAAACCACCCAACAGTATATTAAGCAGTTAAAATGAGCTCGACCTCAGCCAGCTGCAACATAAAATGCTGCTCAGTAATAATGATTCCATAGCTGGTCGAGAAAGTGGAAAGTGGCTGTTCTGCACAATGAGTCTTTTGATGCTCAAGTACATTTTATTAATTACACTTACCAATTACTTTTGCTTAATTACGTTTTTGATATTGTAATAGAGTCTTTTTACACTGTGTTGAAATTCGAATACTGCTTTGCAACATTATATCTGAAGGTGTTCCTGTTACAGGATTTCACACTTGGATATTGCATGTTTTAACAACTTGGTGCAACCTGATAGGAGAGAATGAGGAGACATGAGACAGGAGGGGGTGATATACAGATTACAACTAAAAGCCTTTGAGATATTGTACATGTCTCAGAAGCTGAAGACCTGTGTCTTTGATATTGTTTTTGCATAGCTTGTAATTGTTCAATTATAAAGAAAACCCCAGTTTGAGATTAGCAGAATTAGAATTACTACTACAGTACATTAAAACAGAATTTCTAAAACTAAGACTCGAAATCTATATGCATATGTCTCTGTATCTGTGTTGTATACTTTAAGTGAGTCTCAGTGCCTTCAGAGGCCACACATTCCCCTTGATATAGGAGATATTACTGTATACATACATACTCAGGGCACTTGGGGGAGCTTCTGACTAAAGCTTCTTCCTCATTAACACAACACTTGTGCATCTATACCGCTCACCCTCATGTGCACACATTTGAAAACATGACAGGAGACCCCTCGTGGTGAAATAAGCAGTGATCCAGGTATCAAATGAATACCTATTTATAGCCTGAGCTTTAAAGTTATTTTGGTCACAGGGGGTGGTAGCTGAAAAGAAAAAAATAGCTGTATGTGACCAGAGGACTCCTAATGAATAGATCAAATGGAAAGAGGAAAGAGGCAGGGCATCAAACTGAACAGCATCTTGTTACTTTCACATTCCCCTCTAGTGCAACTGCTAACACAAAAAAACTCTCATTTTTTAGAATTGGTTGTATAGTGCAGATTGTGTCTAAACACATTTACCAACAAGCCAAACGTGTCATTATTGAAGATTTTCCAAGGTCCTGTGGCTCTGGTGAAATAGTGGGAGGTAAGCTAGCACAGAACGATCTATCACATAAATTTGACTCATTTCAACCTAATTCTACACCTGAAGCCTCAGAAAGTGGTTTTGAGTGGTCTCAAATTTGATCTTAAATAATGACTTGAGCGAAAGCTTTTAGCAGCTTTGAAAACCTTACTTTCACATAAAAATGTTTGTATCTGTACACAGATTTGATATGAGACATAAGGCAATTTTGTATCATTTGTTATGCTGATAAAGTTGAATGCATCAGTTCCCCCATCCCCATCCCCAAGACCAAAACAAATTGGACTGTCTGCTCCATTAATAATCAGAATCAGAATCAGCTTTATTATCCAAGTATGTGTAGATACAAGGAATTTGACTCCGGTTTCTCATTGCTCTCAATGTACATACACAGAAATAGACGTACATACAGCTCAAAACAAGGACAACGAGGTAAACATAAACTTTAAACTACTATGTACAGATATAAATATATATAAAAACGAATATATATATATATACATATATATATATACAGTAGTGGCCAAAATTGTTAGAACACCTGACAGATCTGAAAATATTGACCTTTTTTTTTGCCTCCAAAACATGATTTCATGTCAAGTGAGTCCTACTGTTTTTATCCACTTTTAACTTTAATATTTGGTATGTCCACCTTGTGCAGCAATTACAGCAGCACATCTCTCTGGCATAGTGTCAATATATTTCCTGAGAAATTCAACACTAATGTTATCCCATGCCTTCTGCAACTCAAGCCA
>NTHP01000004.1:732498-772123 GCA_003416845.1 Oplegnathus fasciatus | reverse complement strand
AAACCTGAATAAATGAGTGGAGAAACATAATGAATGCAGATGCTTCCACACAGGTGCACTCCATGGTACAATTACACAATTAACATCCTATCATGCTCTGTGGCATGTATAAAAATGCTGAGCAGGCTGAGTTGATTCTGATTTTGTATCAAGATAGCAAGAGGAAAAGATCTAAGTGACTTTGAAAGAGAGTTCATTGTTGGGGCACAGATGGCTTCAGGAGCTTCAGTCACAAAGACTGCTCAACTGGCTCGTGTTTCAATAGGAACAGTGACAAAAGTGACATCTGCATTTAGATCTGTGGGAAAGACAGTAAATAGGGTTGGAAATTGTGGTCGATGGCGCACATTTGATGAGCGCGATGCTCGTGCATTAGTGCGATATGTAAGGAAAAACAGAAGAGCAACTCTTCCTCAGGTGACTGAGAATGTCAATGCAGGACGTGATCAGACTGTCAGCAAGACCAGTCCGTCGACAATTACATAGAAAGGGATATTATAGTAGGGTTGCAGTGCATAAACCCCTCATTACAAATATGAATGCACATTTGAGAGTTCAGTGGTGCAAAAATCATATAAGACACTGGTCTACAGAGATGTGGAAAAAGGTGATATGGTCAGATGAGTCATCCTTCACCATATTCTCCACAAGTGGGCGAGTGCATGTGTGGCGTACACCAAGAGAACGGTACAGGCTTGAATGCTTGACCCCTACAGTGAGGGGATCCGGTGGCTCTGTTATGCTGTGGGGCACATTATGGCCGATAACCGTTGTGTCATCTGCAAACTTCAGGAGTTTAACAAACAGGTCTCCTGAGGTGCAGTCGTTGGTGTAGAGGGAGAAGAGCAGCGGGGAGAGCACACACCCCTGGAGGGCGCCAGTGCTGATTGTTCGGATGCTGGATGTAATCCTCGCCAGCCTCACCTGCTGCCCCTTGTCTGTCAGGAAGTTTGTGATCCACTGACAGGTGAGGGCTTGCACAGTGAGCTGGGTGAGTTTGGAGCAGAGGATACCTGGGATGAACGCCGAGCTGAAGTCCACAAACAGGATCCTCGCATATGTCCCTGGAGAGTCGACGTGTTGCAGGATGTAGTGCAGTCCCATGTGACCCACANNCAAATATTAATCAAAGTGATCACAAAATGTAAACATTGTTTGAGAGTGACGCCACACTTTGTAGTCTGGTAGTGTGATAATGTACTAAATAAGGTGATGAAACACAAGAAAAATAACTCAATTTCCAAACAGTGCATCAGTGTTTCTATTGGCCAAGCGAACACATCTGCTTGGTCAAAGTTGAACAAAGAGGAACTCTAACCTGTGAGTCCTGGAGATCGAAGCAAAATGGGAAACACACACTTGAACTCGTCTGCTTTGCAGGCTTCATAAGAAGTAAATATTTGTTGGACAAAAGCGTAATGTGACCGTACCTTAAGTGTCAAGAGTCCTCAACCTGGATAAAGGAGGCATGTTGCTACCTGTACCTCAGTCTTTCCCCATGGTTGTTGATTGGACAGATGGTGATGGCCCTGAGCTGTATGACAGTACCTGTTCTGCATTCCTCTTTCCAGGCTCTGCCTGATTGCCTGGTCCCACAGACCTCACTGAGAGACTGAGCTCACCTGCTTGTTTAGGATGAGGCAGACCTGCACAATTTCGATCGCCGTTGCTGAGTGCATTGCATGATGGTTAGTGATTTTTTCCCACAATTGTCTTAACAATACAATAATACAAATAATCAACAACAAATCAATTTAGACAGATATGTATTGTAGGTAAACATACAAATAGGCAAATAAAAGGATAAACAAAAAAATAATAGAGAAAAATAAGTAAAAGCATAAATAACAAAACATGAAACATGCCAGGGGACAACATAAATAAATAGAAAGTAACTTAAGTGAAAACATTAAATTGGGAGCACAGTCTCACAGTTGTAATAGCTTTTTTGTTTTTTGCTGAAGTTAATGTCTTAATGTTAATATATAGCTCCATGTCTTTGTTGAAAACATGAAAGTGAGGTTTTACTTCAGGAAATTTACATTTATGGATGTAAAACTTTACAAAAACAATATTTCATATTGTGTTGGTCCTTAAAAAAAACCAAAAAACACATTTTCCAGTAGAAGCTCAAAGTTACAGATAATATTATCGAAGATAACCGGGTAACATCGATGAATGATTTTAAATGACACTTATTTAACCTTATTGACCAAAAATAATTTTTTTGGGAGAGTCCAAACTTTTTTCCAGCATAAAAGTTGCTCACACGACTATTCCTGAAAGCTATTCCAGGTGAAACAGAAACAATGTTACATTGAAATAGAGCACAGATCTCACGGCTGTTCTTCTTACAACCAAGTTGGTTAAAGCACATTTTTCCAATTGGTGAGTCAGCTACATCAGTAGAAGGAACATCAAGAACAGAAGCTGATATACAACCCTTAAATATAGACACACCAGATGGGATAGCATCGCATATTGTTAGCATATTGTTGAAGAAATTCCTGATAACTAAATAAAACACCATTACTATTGAATAATCGATTCGCCCAAACAAAGTTATTATTGAACCATTCCTTGAAAAATAGAGATCTGTTATTGTAGAGTACCTCTCTATTATTCCATATAGAATAGCGGTGTGGTGAAAAACTGTGCTTATATATCATAGACCATGCAAGCAGCGCTTGTTTGTGGAAGTTAGAGAGGCAAATCTTTTCAATGTTATAATTGCACACTAATAGAAATTTTAATCCACCAATTTCAGAGAATATACGATTAGAAATACAATTCCACATTGAATTTGGACTTTTTAAGAATTGCTTGATCCAATTACTCTTAAAGGTGTTCAAAGTCTTTAAAATTCAGAAAACTGAGGCCCCCATTCTCATATGTATTCATGACGACTGATTTTTTTATGTAATGTGTTTCGTTGTTCCATACAAATTTGAAAAGTAGTGTCTTTGATTGTTTTATTATCAATATGTAATGAGAAAGCATCAGGTAAAATTTTAAGTACTTCTAGTTTTTTTATTGTTATTGATAGAGATCCCCAAGTATGTCACTGTATCTTTGACAGGAATGTTTGATACTGAGCGAATAACAGAGTCTTTCACTGCCAATAATTCACATTTGTTTACATTCAAGTATAGTCCAGAAGCCTCAGAGAATACATGAATTATATCTAGAGCACAAGATATCGTCATCTGCTAGCTGGCTAATGACAATTTCTTGTTCTGCTGTTGTAATGCCTTTCAAAGTGCCTGTTTTAATAAGACTGGTTAAAAGCTGGGTGATGAGGAGGAAGAGGTAAGGAGAAATCAGGCAACCCTGTCTGATCCCCCGTTTTACGTCAAATCGTGGAGTTGTGCCAGAGTTTAATTTAATAGAGTTATTACTATTAGCATATAAAGTGTGAATATCTTTACTAAAATAATGCCCAAAACCAAATTTGTCAAGTGAATTGAAGATATATTTGTGTTGAACAGAGTCAAAAGCTTTGTATAAATCTAAAAAGAGGATGAAACTGTTGTCATTGATTAGTTCAGAGTAATCTAAAATATCTAGTACCAATCTAATGTTATTAGATATGTGCCTGTTTCTCATGAACCCAGATTGCGATTCGTGTATGATAGTATCCAAAACTGACTTAACATTTGGCAAAGGCGATTGCTATCACCAACGTTATTTAGTAGAGAAATAGGACGCCAATTATCTATGAGCAGTACATCCTTTTGTTTCGGAATAAGTATGATTAGTCCTCGTGTTAACGTAGGAGGGAGAGATTCATTAGATCTACTTTCTGAGAAAATCTTCAATAAAAATGGGTCCAATTGTTCCACAAATGCTCTGTAAAATTCTTCACCCCAGGAGATTTGTTATGCTTAAGGCTATTGATGGAATCAATAATCTCTTAGAGTCAATGGAGCATCACATTACTATTAAAGGGATAAACTTCGATTGATTCTAAGAAAGAGGATGAGTCTTTTCACAGTATTGAGATGTATACAATTTGCTGTAGAAACTGGAACAATATGTATACATTTGTTTAGGGTCATCACTTACATCATTGCCAATTCTAAGTTGTTGGATAGAGTTAGCTTTCAAGTGAAATTTTTCTAATCTAAAAAAAACATGCAGAATTTTGTTCTTCCTCTTCAATCCATTTTTGTCTGGATCTAATAAAGGCACTCTGCACTTTAAGCCTGTAGATATTATCAAGCTTATTCTGATACTCAGCAAGAGTTTCTTCTTCACTCACTGAAAGACCTTCAGGGGGCTTTTGGGAAAAAGAGGTGATGGTAGATATTTGGTAGATATGTGATGGTAGATATCTCTGTATTTCAACTTTTACAGCTTCATATTTTAAAACTGTTTAATTTCCAATATGAAGCATGGATATGACAAGAGGAGGGGGAATAAAGGAATATGAATATGAATAGCTTTGTAATCTTTTGATAATCAAAATTTGTGTCGTTGTACTCTCTTTAAGGTTTTTGGAAATCAGCCAATAATCAATGCTAGATTGAAAAGATCTTGTATCATTAGACCACGTGTATACTCTGTCATTAGGACACTTTTCTCTCCAAATATCTGTCAAATTAAATCTTTGCATGAAAAGATTAAATAAGCACTTAGGTTGGTATTTTGCCTTTTGATGGCCATCTGTCAATCATATTATCAAGAGCAATGTTAAACTATTAGGAAACTTGCCTAACCACAATAATAACTTTTGTTCTATAGTGTCAAGCAAGTCTTAGTGTTCTGATTTAGTGTTATAACCATAAATATTAGTGATGATTATAATAACCTTGTTGAATTCAATTACTTGGCATATATAGTGACCTGCTGAACGTTCTGACCCATGTGAGAGGCAGCTTTCGTTTCCTCACTGTGATCCCCAGAATCGCTTGGAAAAATAAGAATTAAATAATTAAATAATTCTGGCCGTGCACAAGGTCCAAGTCATTCATTCCAGCCGGAACCTGCTTAGGGCACTTGTCCTCGGTGATCGCTATGGATAGAGACTCTTTAATTAATCTTCACTTTAACTTGGGGATGAGTTATCAAGACATGTTGACAACATTGGCTTTGCAAGGGATTAATTCTTACTGATAGGCTACTTGAAGCAGGTGCAGTGCACGGTGCTTCGGGGAGAAAGGCTGGTCTGTTGTGCTGGCTCTCTGTATATACACTTATCTCGAGCGAATGAATTAATCAAAACGTGCGAACAAATTGTATCTCGTGTGCATGCAGTAGCATTTCGAGCGCTCAATGTACTAAAACGTGGCCGCGAAATATTTTTTTCTCTCTCTACGACCACTGAGCTGTTCGACTTCAGGCACGCTTTTCGATACCTTCCCCGACTGCACTCGGCTACTCCCGTCTACTTTCGAGGTGAGCCGCAGCTCATCCAATTCTTGTTCGCAGTCTCCCTCCAACAATGCTCAAACAATATGTAAGAGAAAATCACACAAGTAAAATGAGAAATGAGAAAAAGAGAATCTAAGATATATATAGCGTGAAAGTTAAAATAAAAAAATAATATATAGAAAATAGAATAAAATAAAATACAATATAATATGAAGTATTAGAAAGACAAAATCAAGGCAAACAGAGCAAATAAGAAATAGAAGGGAAGACAAGTATCTCGCCCACATACTGTGAAAAACTTGAGCTCTCTTGAAAAATACACATCCCTAAGTCTCAAGCCAATAAGCAGTGCACAGGACTAGTCTGTAAGGATTGAGTGTAGCCCTGTGAAAACCATGTGGTTGTTTACTCTGTTTAATGTATGGGTACTAAAAAAAAACATGGCAAAGGAATGCAGACAGACACTGACTGTGAGGGTGCAGTGAAACAGGGAGAAATGCTCTTGGGAAATGAAGTGGTACTCGGTATTACTGACTTTTCCTGTAGCGCCCCCATGAGGTTGACACCAATGAAGTTATCAATAAGACAGTCAGAGCAGCAAATTCCACAAGGTTTGACATCCATTGCAAAGATAAAATAAATATACAAATTTATACAAAATCAGGAAAATCTCAAACAGAAAATTCAAATTTATTATTTACTTTTTACTTTATTTATTAACTTTGATTTATAACCAAACACCTGCAGAACTAATGACACTCCCATCTTCCCTTTGTGTTTCTTGCTAATTATCAAATGTTAGCATGCCAAGAAGCTAAACTATGACTGTAAACATGGTAAACATTATACCTGCTTAGCATCAGCATGTTAGCCTTGTCATTGTGATCATATTAGACTAGCTGCAGTTAGATACAGGCTCACAGAGCCGCTAGCGTGGCTGTAGACTCCTGGTCTTGTCATACACTGAGCAGATTTAATAAAACCAACATCTGTGACTAATGAGGACCAGAGTTTTTGGGGCAGTGTGACATAAGTGGGTGATTTCTGGGTTTTTAGCGTCAGATCTGCATTAGATCTGCGTTCTGGCTGAGCAATGCAGTAAAAGCACCAGCACTACATTCTGGACTTTCTAGAGTTACACCTTCTGGTGAGTAATGATTGTGCTTGCAAAGACCTCTTCCCTATTGATTCAAAGCGATTGAGTTGGGAAAAGATGTGCCCCGGGGAGTCTTTGTGAACGGATCAGTGGTTGGCTCATTTAGAAAAGTGTTCTGGGATTAGTGTGTAATGCAGAAATATGTAACTGCACATTCAAAGTGCAGCAGATTCTGTTTGTTATAGTTGTTGTATCCAGTGAGAATGTCAATAATCAATAATTCAATGTGAATGTATAAATATGAGTTATACTGAACGGATGAAATCAAGCTACTGAAGTCCTCATATTAAAATGACAAATAAGTGGTTTGTCTGTGCATACCTAAATGACCCTGGAGAGTTTTCTGATCTGCCACCTCTATGGTATAGGTATAGTTATGCTTACTACTCGGTTCAGGTTATGGAAAGATCATGATCATAAACCAATACTGACCTATGGTAGAAGACACAAACCCAGCCTCTGTTGTCAAAGCCAGATGCTTTGTACCCATCATCCTGACCTCCACACCCCTACTATTCCCTGCTTTACTGAACATAAACATACAGCAGGTTGTTTTAAGCTCTTTGATCAAACAGCCAGTGCAATGGTAACACACCTTTTCTATAGTGGACACTCTCCACCTTCGACAATCTGCACAGTTTAACAAAGCTGTTATGGTGAATACAGCCTCACAGATACTGGATTTTTGAGGCCGACACTGATATTGATATTTGGGAGTTTAAAAAATCTGATCATGATATATCAGCTGATTTTCTTTTATTTTCTTTTTTTACACATAACATAAACAATCTTAATCCCTTAGATTTTTTTTTGCGACAAAGATACACGCTAAACTGAACATTTTACATTTTAAAAAAATCGACTTGTCAGTGCTCTCTGGTGGACAAACTATGTAACGGTGTTTCTAAATGACCTCAAACCAAGTTTGGCATTTCTGCACTGAAAATTCTTGTTACTCATTGGCCAGCGAAACTTGAGCACCAATGTATCTGCAACAAACTCATATGGGGCAGACTTATCTCTACCTCCAATGACGAAATCACTTTATTGCTCTAAAACAAATCTACTTTTGGCAACATATCCAAGTAGGAAAACTGTTGCTTTATGAAACACTGTGAGAAACAGTTTTCTTCTCCCGGTTGCAGCTCTGCATTTTCCGTAACACAGACACAGATGTATTAAACTGCTCCAGTAATAAGCTGCCGTTTAGGAGACAATGAAATCTGAATGAAATGATGAAAATGAAAATGAAGAGGAGGTATGAGAAGTATTCAGTCACACAAAATGAATGTAACTTAAGAAGGAAAGGAAACAAAAAGCAAATATTTCAATCCATCCATTATAGTTACAAATTACACTATATAGTGAATATGTGTATTAGAAACTCTGTTGAATGGGCCATAGTAATCAAACAAAATATCTGAATGAAAGGTTTAACTCCATGGAAGCTGTGAAACAAGTAATAACAAAAAAAGCTGTCCAAACTCGAATAATTGAATACCAAACTTATTCAATAAAAGATCTATTAAAGTGTCAGGTCACGGCTGTAAGCTACATAAAGGCCCTTGAAGCGAATAAAGGAACTGACTTCATATTGGAGTATTGAGCATATCCAGAGTTTCATATTCCATCAAATCTTTTTCTGACATAGTTAATTGTAGTTCTGCACAATGCCTAAAAAATACTATAATTATCAAACTTGAACCTTATATGGAGTAATTTCCTTTTTCTCACTCCTGTCTTCGTTCTTTCCTTATTTCCTCTCTTCCTTTTCTCCCCTCCTGTCATCCATTATCATCTTAAACTGATTTGACAGGATGCAATTTCCTGAACATACTGAGCCCACAGCAAAGGACACAATTTGCCAAAACAAGTATGAAAGTGTCAAAATCGTGCTTATATGCTGCTTAGTGAAGTCGCCTCTGTAGTATGAGCACATACAAGCATTAACTCAGCTTGTGATTGACAGCCTCGAGGTGCCGCACGGGCCCTGATTAAACACGTAGCGCAGGTGTGAACCGCGTCCTCGCGCACCTCCTCTCCTGTCCTTCCGGTTATGTGAGGGCACAACGCAGTATAGACATACTTGATAAGAGGCCACAGACTGTCAGGGTAAACACATGTTACTCGCTGAAATGAAGGTGCCAGAGGAGGAATTAATGAGCGATATTTTGAAGCGGTTAACGGGCGAGTCGGCACTTCCGGCACACAGCAACATTGAGAAGTTCAAACGAGGAAAGGAGGGCTTGTACTTTGTCGCCGAAGACTTCAATGAAACTGTGAAAAAACGAGAATTAGTCAACGCCAAGGAACGACTGAGAGTGAGTGTTCATTAAGGGATTACATTGTATGAACCACGAGTAAAGGTTTGGTAGTTTGGTAATGACAGGAGGGTACTCCTCCACCAAGCAGTCAGACTTGGACGCTTTATTCTGAAATGTATAGCTGTAAACGCTATAAAACTCATTAAGAGCTCTCAGGAATCTGGTTTCATGTTTCACACACCAACAGCTGCAGCACAACTGTATTAATGCATTTCAGCCTTGAGAAGTTTCTTTCCCAACTCGTACATTCAGCTACATTCCTCTGAGCTCAATAAGCCAGCCACAGTCTGCTGGTTCTGGGTTATTTTCATGCTTTTAATCAACATGGTTATCAAATACACAGAATCTAGCTACCCATGGCCAATATTAGGTGAAAATACGGGTCTAAATCTTGTATTTGGCAGTAAGCCTGACCCTTTTAAATGTCAAGATTTGTAAATGCAGTTTGGCATAAAGTGGGGGAAAGCAGACAAGATTTTCATCAACACAGTTAAGCTTGTGAATCAGATAGATAGATAGATGCTTTATTTGTCCCCGTGGGGAAATTGGTTTGCAGCACAATCACAAGGCATTTCACCACATCACTAGGCATACTTGTACACATACCACACACTTTGCAACAAGATTAGGTGTCGATATATCAATATAGTATGACGTAAAAGCAGTTTTCCACTGTTCTCATATGTCAAACATGTCTTAACTTGGTGTCTGGAAGATATTATGCCTAATTATAATAGTATTGTGACAGGAATGACTTGTATTGATATTTTGAAAGGGTTGGTGTTACATTCAGTTGGATGCGACAGGTTGGAAATGCAACTCTCAAAGTCTGACTGAGTCTACAGTAACATCTAAAGGCCTGTGCTGGCTTGAGTTGCGGCACCAGTGTCTGTACAGAGCCCGATTGATTTGATTTGTAGAAGGCTGCATCCATACATTACGATCAAATTAGGGCAAAAAAAATGGACACATCAACACTTCCTGTATTCCTTGTACATGATGTTTCGCAGAACAGTGGTAGCTCATATTACCAGCAATGAAGGATGGAGCACTTTAAAATAATTAGATACGTGTTCTTATTCATCTTCATCTTTTTACTTTGTTTAAATGATGGTTGAATAACTTCTGAGAGATGTATGTGATGATCTCATCTGGCACATTAATAGTTAATATGAAACTTCAGCCTCGTTTCTGCACAGATTAGGAACTTGAACACCATGTTCTCCCGCTTGAAGCGCATGGTGCCACTAATGCGACCAGACCGGAAGCCTAGTAAAGTAGACACACTTAAAGCTGCGACGGAATACATTCGATTGCTTGTTGCAGTTTTGCAGGACACTGACAATGTAAGTACTGAACTCATCAAGTGAAAAGTGTCCTCTGTTGTTTTCCAAGGACGTCACTGCCTCTTTGTCACTGTTGATGGATGTTATTTTCTATTTGTCAGGATGATGGCAGTGGAACTGATTTCCTAAAGAATGCAATCACTTATGGTCAGACTGAAGGCTTTGGCAATGACCTGTGGCGGGTGGATGATGTGAGTGTTTTTTCCACTGTTATTATAAGTTATTATAATTTGCGCACATTAGTCATTTTCTGTCAGACAGCAAGCTGACAGTTACATTATAAAGCTGTCTTTAGTCACAGCTGTCCTGTACACTGTGACAGGGGATGTGTGTCTGTGAGGACGTCAAGCTAGCACACACATTCATTACAAATGCCAACACACTGGAGTCATTTGTGTGCTTTTTGATGTTATCACAAAATGTATCACCCTTGTCTATGTTGCTGCCTCTTCACGTGGCTCTCCTGGTACTGTTCTCTACAGATTTGGGGGCTTTTTAAGAGTACAACTTTTTTATCACCTGTTCAGGTAATGAAAGATCACACAAGCTAGTGTTTCCTCATTATCTCCCAAAATTGATGGCACAGGAGAAGGTCCTTTTGATAGAATTGTTCAATTACGTTTTCAGAAAAAAATATATTTTAGTTTCGAACTCTTGGATTAGAGGTATAGATAAGTTATTCAGTGTACTGTCTTATAATTAAATTCCTTTGTTTTTTTAAAATGCTTGTGTGAAACACTCAGTCAACTTTAAAAAAAAAAAAAGTGATTCCTGTGTTCCAAGTAAATGTTTCATCATTTAATTTGAACAGATAATAAATATCTTGTGTAGAGTGAAGGACACACAACTTTAATTTTGTTGCCGCTCCATCCCTGAATATGGAAACAGAAGCAGTGATTTAGCCATATTTTGATGAAACCATCAGTGTTTGGAACTTTCTGAGCAAATGGATGGGTATGAAGGTTTTTATCCTTTTTTTTTTTTACTGCTATAAAAATATGTTAGCACTGTACAGTGATACCTTTTTCCACCATTTCATTCTAACTGTCATGGATTCACTTTTCAAGCCTAAAGCAGGAGCATATTTGATAGTAGATGGATATATTTTGATATGTTTTTATTTACATGCTTTTTCCTGACAGTTGCTGAACATGTCAGAGGAGCGCATGGATGATGGGTTCACCATGCCCCCAGAACCGGTACCAGAGGACGGAGATATGACCAGACTGGTGTTGCAACATTGTGTGATGCCTGCATACCAGTTCATCATCCAAGTAGCACCTGATCAGACTTCGGTAACGCATTTAACTTTCCTAATTTTATGCTTGGTGTTTGTCAGCTACATTTCTGACGCTGGCCAGGGAGCTGTTGTAGTGCAGCAATTATGACGATGGACTGTTGATGTTGGTTAGGAATCACTTCCCCAGTCAGTCTTACAGTTAAAGGGAAAAACCTCAGTTATGACTCCGAAAGAGGAATATAGACATGTATCATGGCTAGGGTTGCAAATTCCAGAAATATTCTAGGTGGAAACCTTTGATGGGAATTAATGGTAAATAACTAATAAACAAATAAAATGGAAATATAGGGTCTATGAGCTCAGGATGTGTTTACCATGTTATGCAGATAGAAACAAAACTTTTACCATATTATAACCAGACATATTGTAATTATAAACCCCTCTAATAGAAATGAAAGATCAACAATGTAGCTGAGTTGAACTAGAACAAAAAGCACAAATGTAATGCCTATATAACTAAGCAGTTTACCTCTGAGACTAAGACTAAGTCCTTTGTTCATGAACAGAATGTTCTTTGAAGACAAAAATCCATGAATTTGCTAAATAAATCCATTAATTTGCTAAATAAATCCATTAATTTGTCAAATACATAAAATGTGAAATGTGCCATGTGGTGAGTTAGCTTGCTAGCAAGCTAAAGTTATAATCTCAAAGATTTTCATTTCGTTGTCTTTCCTATGGCAATAATCGGTAATTGCAGGTGTGTTTTTGTACCTCACTTCAGTTTCAGTTTCCTCCTCTGCAGTCATCAACCTTTTCTTTGTTTGTTCGGCCATAGTAACCGTTTACTCACAACACTAGCAGAGACCAGAAAAAAACACAGTACGCCACTTCACACACAGGTGAGTTGGAGAGCGAGTCTGTTGCGTTAAAAGTCTTGTTAAAAGCCAAACTATGCGCCACTTGTGATTTTTCCAGGAAAGTCGCTGCCAACACCCGGGTCGTAAAACTGCAAATGCTGCAGGCTTTCATCAGTGGGCCGTAGGCTCAATCACCATTGTGTTGCATCATTCAGCGATAGACAGTGACTTAACAGACGTTTATTTAAATGAAAATCTTCAAGATTATATCTTTAAACAAAGTTAATGGGGAAAGGTATTTTGGAAAATTTGAGCCGACAATGTGGGCTGTGTGCAGACTGAGGGTTTAAAGTGAACAACTAATTTACAAAAAAATGTTTTACAATAAAGAATGAATAGAAATAGATTAATTAAAACTCCTCAATTAGCACGCTCAGTCAAGCTACATCCCACACAGTAACAGCTAGCTAGCAAAAACTAGCAGAAGGTGTTAACAAGTTATAAACTGTGTACTTTGCTTTAGGCTACTATCTGCTGGTTAAAGCTGGGGTAGGATAGGGTTCATTCATTCATTCGGACTGAATGAAATGATTGGACGAGCTACCTGCCTGTCTATCTACATAGCTGTCTACCTGCGCGCACTCTGTCCATCTTAAACAAGGCTAGGCGGACTTATTGCTAAAGCTAGCGAACTAGTCGCACAAAAATGGTAGAGAAAGGAAAGAAAGACAGAAGTAGAAAAGGCTACGACCAAAAAGAGGTTGGATAAAGCAAGAGGTCAAATCAGAGTCAACATTGGTATGGATTTTCAACGATGGAGAAAAGAACTGAGGGAGTTGAAGGGCTGAAAAGTACTGACGCTGTGAGTACTAACAACAGCCATGTTGGTTGTTTATGTTCATTAGGATAATGTTAGGTGTTTTCCTTGTGAATGAGACATGAGGTAGTTGGACACGGTTAGTGATGACAACAATGCGCTGCACTCCTATGGTAAAGGAACTTCATTCCCATCTCTCTGTTTATTTCTTGTAACCTAGGCTATATGATTAAACAAAAAACCATGGTGTTACGTATATTAAGAGGCGTTTTCTAATATTTTGTCCACCCCCTATTTACATACATGAGGAGGGACAGATTACTAGAAACATCACAATATTATATAATGAACAACACAGACGAATAAGATTGCATGAATTATAGAGTGCTGAGATCACTTCCATTTTGATCTTTTGACTGAATTTTCAAAATAGAAATTTATAAATTAATACCCCTGGATCAGACGCCTATTCAAGTCAGGGCTTTTTGGAGAACACTGGGATCAAATAGTTTCTGACTTGACAGATAGCAGGATGCTTGTGTTACACCCATGGAGTGCAAGCTGACTCAAGGGTTGACATATTTTAGAAATTATTTATTCTGGAAGAATAAATGACAAACACAATTGTGAGTCGGCTGGTCTTCAGTGACTTTACTGGTTCAGGTGTTAACTGCCAATTTAGTTGGAATAATACAAATGTCAATGTAAAACAATAACAATATAATATCAGAATCACAGTATTGTATCAAAATCTCAGTATTTCACGGTAATAACCATGCATTCACTAGATATTTCCATTAAAAATCAATAGGCCAATAGAATTACAATAAATAATAATGTTATAAAAGTAGGCTATTAAAATGATCAGTTCTATATGAGGGTATTGACAGTCATTCTATATCATTCTTTTATCTACAATTCTTATCATTACCAGTATAAAACAATTATTTTATTCCCTTATTCCTTCAGTCACACAACAATTACATTCACGATACAATCTCTCTTATTCATCCTCTTTGTTTACAGGTGACGTATCACGACTTGTGAGCTGCCTGGTTGCCTTGGCAACAGTCAACTACAGCGCTGCTAACTGCTGCTAATCAGCTGTTCGTGCTCTGGCTGTAACCGTCTACATGCTATTAACCGTTAGGATCTTACACATACATATGTATGTATCAGTGGGGTCAGGCAAACTTTACATCTGACTCCCTTCAACATGTTTTGACAGGTGTAATGTGACAACAACCACTCGTAAACGGCAAGCGAGTGCCATCCTGTCCCTGTTTTGGATACTGAGCTAGCGCAATACCGCTAACAAACTACACATCTGCAATGCATCAGGCACTCTAAATAGAGAGCCTACATTACTGACAAACTGTATGAATGCTTGTGTGACATTTACCCACCTGGAAGAATAAACACTGACCAGCCATGTGGTGCAGTGGTCAGATGGTTTGATTCCACGCTTATAATGATTGTGTGTATGAATAATATGCAGCTCCTTATTTTATAGAAGAGAAATGAATCAAATCAATTCTAATGTAATTAGCATTTCACGAAATTAAGAAATCCTATAGGTGGATTTTCTTTTCTTTGGTATGTTGGCTTTAAATGGTTTCCCCCAGGCTTTTTATGACCGTTTGAGTTGTGAATGGAAATCAATAATTTATGTATGTTTTTTTTCATTTAGAGCTCACATAATTACATAACTCAGTTGATAGGCTAAGTGAATGCAAAATCTTCTGTCAGCTGCAGACAAATAGTGTAACCTTTTGAACAGGCAGCCTTCATATACAAGTCTAAAGACAGACCCTTCAAACAATAGACAATCAGACACATGTTTCATTCCTGAAATGATCTGGCATGAATACGCTACAATTACAACTGGCAATCAACACGAGGCATTTGATTGTCTTCAGTGTAGCCCTAACGTCCGAGACCTTCAAACCTTCCTCACAAGTACCTCATCATCTGATTGGATAATTCAAGGTGAAGAGGTTTAGATCAGGACAAGACCGTTTTTTCATCGTTGCCAGACTTGTGCCATTATGCTATGGCATGAAGTGCTGTTCAGGTTTTAACCTTTCTGTGGCCGTAACCAAAACTTGTTGGTCCAGGTGAACAAGCTTCAGATGAGGAAATCTGAATGAAGTGAAAAGTTGAAGAGATGTCCTCAAGTAACTGAAAAATGTTTAATTGACATTAATTGTTTCTTTATGCTTTTTATTCCATGAAGTCTCAGCCAGAAAAAAATATTCACACTGTAAGAACTCAGATGTTTTCACCTCCTTCTTCATTCAACAGATGTCTCAACCCTTCTGAGTCGTGTTTAGAGCAGATGGCTTGGACCAATGTTGGAAACTTGCCAGGTTGTGTTTTTAATACATAAATATCAAATCAGTTATCAGAAATACATTTTCAGAAAAAATGAAATCATACCAAAAGTTAGGAAGATTTTTAAAAGCAGTGTTTTTACACTGTAGAGTGTACATCGTTATATCAAAACACATACTGTGAATATCAGGCAGGTTATATCAGGGCTTATTGTTGTCGCTTATAATTATTATTACTAGTACGAAACAAGCACAGACCTTCCTCACAGGAGACCCTCTCACATGTTACAGTAGGAAAAGCACAGGTGTGAATATTAAAACGAATGATGACTGAATTGCATTTAGCTGCTTCAGCTTCAAGGTCCTGGTTGTGTGCATTCCGGCTCGCTGTCACAGCTTAATAGGACTCTTGGATAGAACAAAGCCATCGCTGCACCTGTTCACCTGTTCTTTTCTTCCAATGACAAGTCAAAATGTCTGTGTGAAAAAGAAGTATTGCTTGATATTTTGTCCTTTCTACTACTTAATTAAGTTTTCCAACCACAGCAAATATTAGTATGTTTTTTAACCTATTCATAACTGAACTGTATTTTTAGTGTTTAGTCCTAAATCCTTGTATCTTCTTGCCGCCACTACTTCACTGCCACTCTGCTTCCTGTTTCTAAGCCCAGCAGAGTGACACAGATGATTTCAGTTGTTCTGGCTGATTAGACCTCTGCTCAAGTTGAAACTGGGTCTGCCTGGTATTTTTCTGAGGTCACCAAACTCCAGCATATAGAAGAAATTACCCCTCTTTGACTTCTTTCATGCTCTATTTTTCAACAAAAGTGGAACACAGTGGAAAAGACCCACAGTGCCCTCTCCTGGTTGAATGTTTCTAATCTGTTGCACCCAGCATCACTGTAAGGTGGCACCTGGAACCAGAACTTACAGGGGTGTCAGGGTGTACTAATAACACCTACATCAGTGCAGTGTGGTGGTGGGGTCGGGGGTGGACTTCAGATTTCTATCAACAAGTCTCTGTAATTGTAGTAATTGTGTCAAGAGAACTGATATTTTGTCTTATTTTTAGGGGGCCTGTTGCTTTGAAGAAAGGATTTTTCTTGAAGAACATGCAATTTTATTTGTTTTATTTAATTTAACTTTTGGAATGTAAATTTTGTTTGAGTAAATATTAATATGTTTTTATTTTCATTTTACAAACTGTATCCTTGGCAGCCCTTAAATAAAATGTACAAGACAGTGTCCGTTTTTTTAAATTTCAGTTTGAAAGGATTTTTTGTTTTCTACGTCTAATAGATGCCGTCTCATTCAACTTTGTGGTACCAAGACTTACAGTAAATATGGTAAATATTAAATAAATATTATTAGCTTTCATGAATTGTCCTTTGAAGGAAGAAATTTTTATCAAGAGGACAGACATTTTGTTTTTTTACATTTTCTGGCTCTCATAATGTTAATTTGTCCATATTATCCAATGTTAGAAGGTCTAATCTCAAGTTTAATTTTCATCACACTACTACCACCTACCATTACAACTGGAAATATCCAAATGCATAAGAAACGTGTAATGACCCATTATAAATGGTGTTTTGTTTTTTAAGTAAAAATAGCAATCCCACAGCATAAGAATACTACATTAAAAGTAAAATGTCTGTTCAAATGTGTAGCCTACCGAAGTGAAAGGGTCATAAGCATGTTCAGCCAAATTTAAGTATCAAAATTACAAGTACTCATTAAGCTGAATGGACCTTTCACAGTGCTGTATATTATATAATTATATTATTACTGATGCAGTCACATGTAACAGTATTTTAATGGTGTAACTGTTGGTGGTGGAGCTAATATGAACTTTTATTGTAATGTTCAATAGTCTCATGATCAATAGCATTAGTATTTTATCTTAGATGATCTTACTTTATGTTTTGTATGTAAAATGTTTATCTGCTAAGTAACCAGTAACCACAGCTGTCAGATAAATGTAGTGACAAGTACATTTTTTCCTTCTGAAACGTGGTAGAGAAGTGGCAGAAAATGGAAATACTTCAGTACAAGTGTCTCTAACTTATACTTAAGTACAGTACTTGTGAAAATATACGGCTCCTTTCCTACCGCTGTTAATTTGTGGGTGCCATTCACGATTCAGATGTGACACATCCATGTAAGATGTGTGCAGGCTCTTCTCCGTCAGAACAGAAGGTGGCGCCTGTTAGATGTCATATATTTTGTCCGACTTGAGCTGGGCCTAGCCAGCTAAACAGCGTTTAAGGAGACCGCGTTAGGAATCCACCGGGGCTGCACAGAGGCTTTACAAACACAATAACCAGGTGCTTCGCTTAGCCTGATTCCCACTGTAGTTGCATGAGCGGGAGCCCCTGGGGTGTCAGACTGTGGACAGGCGTGGCAGTGGGCTGGTCCAGGCGCACTGAGCGATGAAAAACATCAGGGTCCATTGACTTGGTGTCAGCTGAGGCCCTGAAATAGTCTGACAAAGGAGCCCTGGTGTCGCGAGCCAATACTGAGATTTATTGTAATTAACCACATCTGCCTATTCTGAGGACGGCTCTGGGCTGTGGGTGTGCCGCACCCACCCAGAAGACACTGAGGATGCACTGAGGTGAGTACACTGCCTGCTAATATCTCTGTTCAGTTGTGTCGAACAAGGCGATCATGGTTAAAGGACTGGGCGTAGTGCAGGGTCCTCCCTGACGCGTGCATGTGCGGTGTATGCGCATTTCACCGCTGATGTCTCAGTCTGACACGGTACTGTCCTGATGTTTACCAGGTCGTTCTCGGTCATGCGGTGCGTCCCGCTCCGTCTCTACAGACAGACTGTAGTGGGAGCGTGTATAAAATGATTAAAATTGCATATAGTCTCTCGGCGCCATACTGCCCATGCCTTCATGTCTTCATTGTGCTCTGCAGATAAAGGCCCGCGATGAGCGCAAGGTCCCATATGTGCACTTTGTGTCGTGTATTCAGAGTGAGAGTGCAAGTCTGTGATGGCAGCTTCAGCCGTGCACTGTCTAATCTCGCTCATCAGCGTGCCAGTGACGGCTTTTTGTTGTTTTTACAGTAGCCCAGGCTTCCTGTGTTCCGGACGTGTCAGGGTTAACATGCGGGACATCATGAAAGGTGATGGTTTTAATACGCGTGTGCTCGGTTCTTCACAGAGGAGAGTCATGCAGCGCTGTGCCGTCGCTGCTGGCCTCTGCATTTTGCGGGTGGCCATTAGCGGATCATCCGCTCTGCTGGTGCTGAGGCTGCAGCGCGTGCGAGTGTTGCTAGGCAGCCATGCAGAGCGCGGGCCGCTAGCGGGTGGAGGAACGGAGGATGCTTAAAAAACCCATCAAACGGTGAAATGTGGCGCTGCAGATGCACAATATGGTGCCCTACGCTCACATGACTGTGTGATCAATAAGCCTGTCCTCCTCTTCCTCCCCCCTGTGGGATATGCAGATTGTTATCCCACAGAACAATGGCTGACATTGAACTGCACTGATGGCTTCATCTCCGCCACAGCAGCGTAGAGGTTGATGTTAAAGTCAGTGTAAGTGGAAACGAAGGGAATTTAGTTTCTATCATTAACTCTCTGATCTCGAGTAACTGCCCTTTTCTATGTAATATGTCAGGAGTTGAATTACTGCATAGTGTCTCACATGAATCAAGCCTTTATTATTCCTACTAAAATGATGTAGTTATAGAAACTGGGATTATACGTTGCAGTATGGCTTGTCCAAGACAAATCATAGGGTTTTCTGTTTTCTTTAGTTGAAAACACCTTAATATCAAGTTTGTAGTTGAAAGATTTTGAGGGTCAAATAAACAAATGGTAATGATTGGGGGATATGTAAGACTCTGACCTGTAGAAGGTCTCTTAATTAAGCTCAGTGAAGCTTTATATATTTGCAGTTTGTTTGAGTTCTTGCATTATCATTGTGCAGTTTCTGTCACACAAGGAATAATAATCCAATAATATGGAATTAATGAAAAAGAAACAACTTTAAAAGTCCCTTGACTGTAATGGACTCCTCACTTACCTGCACCTTCAGCTGCTTTTCTGTTTGCTCCTTTGTGTTTTGTGTGTCATGATATTGTTTATTTACATTTAGTGCAGGTGGAAGCCAAATGTCCCATTAGAGGCTGTAGAGTCAACAGAATGTATTATAGCTCCACATCAGTCATTAATGCATTTTCATCTTGTGTGTGCTGCATTGCTGCAAAGCACTCAGTCTGCTAGATGTTTAGGGTTAATGAGTCCATTTATTTGGGGTTTGAATACAGCAGAGTTGCTCTTGTAGGGCTGAACGACATGCAAAATAAACCAGATTGCGATTATTTTGACAGATATTGTGATCTGAGTCACGATTTTAGTGGGAATTTTTGAATTTCATTTTCACTGAAAAAATATAAAAATGATGATGATGTGATTTTAGCTGGGGTTTGTACCAAACAAGCATGTTCCCTTACGTCTGGAGAATATGATTTGTAGGCCGGGGCATCTCTGTAACACCACAGTGCTTCATTTATAATGGTATGTTGTGACACATTTTACCTTTATCAAAAAATTGCAGCTCCTGTAATTTGGATATTGCACTTGGCCACGTTGCAGTTTCAATAATGTTTTGATTAATTGTTCGGCCCTATTTGTAAGTTATATAGACATTTCATAATAATTTAGTTTAGTGTAGGCTTATCTTTATAATCATGTTTGAAAATAAATTCTGTTTAATAAAAATGCAGTTGAGTTTCAGTTATACTGTAAGTTTATGCAATTCATAAGTAATCATGGTTGGATAGCTAATTAGTGAGGGCTTTCCCATTCATTCTCAAGCAAGCTAATATGTGACAGGTAAACAAGTCTTGCGTTGGGTTATAAAGTATGTTTACCATCAGATTAACTGGCAAATATGAGCAGCAGTGAGTTTAAAACAGTAAAAACTTGCTTCTCTCAGCTAACGAAGTCAGAATGAGTTTGAACATTTCAGAGTTTGTAAAAGATCGCAGTCGTACAGCTTCATCTTATTTTGATGAAGCCGTACTGGTTTGTTAGAAACTAGTTACATAACTGGTTGGGATCCACAGACCAGCCATTATAACACAAAGCTAATGAAAGCAAAGCCCAAGAAAATCAATGTAGAGCTACTTAGGTAATTATACCCCTATCTGCCTCTCTGCTGCTGGATGTCAGTGCTCAGACACAGACCCCCTAAAACCACTGCAATTTACAGTCAATACAGGCATACATGAGTGAAGATAATGGACACCAAACTTAGAAAATTGATGGTTTAGTTCCTCTCTTTTAAAGGTTTAGGATTAGACCAAAGATCTCAGAGAACCTCGCAGCAGAGCACAGCAGCATTAAATGTGCCCATCGATGTGTTCCGGTGGAGGATACCACAGCGGATCATATTTCTATAGGTATCAAACTATGTAAGCAACACTGGTTTGGTAAGAACCCGGCTCTAGAAGGGGAGAGAGTGGCAGGAAGTCGGCTCCCCTACTTGCTGAGATTTTGTGAAACAAAAGTGAGGTGATGATGCAGCAGGGTAAGCCATCACAGTGCGACTAAGGATAAGAGGAGGATGGAGCAGCCAGATCTCTATGTCTCCCCCTTAGTCATTAGGACCCTCCCTGGAGAGAGAGGCTTTCTGTCTGCTGCCTGTCAGCAGCTGGGCCCCGTCTACCCCCAGAGAGAGAGAGAGAGTCATGAACACTGTAACCAACCTCTGTTGTGAGAGAGAAAGAGAGAGCTGCTGCCTCAAATGTAGCCTTTTATAGACTCACCTATACTACTACTATATACTACTTATTGCTTATAAATTTAAAGTAAGCAACTTGGTAAAAACATCCATCTGAATACATTTTGAATGTTATTACTCATATATTAATATCTGAGTTTGTGATTAATTAAAAGGAAAACACCATCTTTTTGTACAGTACAGTATGTAAGTTCTTTCATTATTGAAAGATAGTTGTTATGATCTGGGAGCAGTTTGCCTGCTTGTAAGTCAGTGTGTGTTTAGGGAGTTTAGTTAGTGCTTTAGTGAATCGCTGATGCTTTTTGATGGCTGATGTAATGTTTCAGTGCTTTTGAGCGCAGGAGGCCTGACGTTGTCGGGATAAAGTGCACACTTTATCCAGAAATTCCATTAAAGGTTTAGTCATCTGTCAGAGTTTCACATGTGCAATGTAACGAGATTTAGTAAATGCACATGGATCTGATGTAACTTTCTTTTATGCTGTTGGAGCGAGCATCTTAAAAGCTCGCCCTGCATGTTAGAGACATGAGGGATGGGACAGACAATGCATGTGATCAGGGATGCACAAACAGTTCTGTTACAGGGATCAAGTAAGTCAGTAATTGAGTCAGTTAGTGAGATGTAACACAGGAGAGAGAGAGGGTGTGGTGTGTTTGGGACCTTATCTGCTCCCTGCAGCACTGTCTGTGTGTGTGTGTGTGTGTGTGTGTGAGCTGAGTATGTTTCGTTCGGGGAGTGGCCAGCTCTTTTATGAAGATCCTTACGGTAACTCTTTACTCTTTCTCCAATTACAGAGCCGTATCGCTAGCTAACTTCCTGTTAGTGGTTCTGATGCTGCTGTCTGCATGTGAGCTCTTACTGCTAATGCTGCGTTTTCTATAGCTCTGCACTTCCACCGGCCAGTGCCCCGAGGAATACAGCATCCTTAATGTGAGGGTAGGTTTTTCATCTTAATACTGCCATTTGAAAATAGAAAGAAATCGAATCTTAACATGCAGTCCAGTATACTGTTTCTTTTTGTACTTGCCAACAGGAAACTCAGCTTTCATGTTAATGCAGGATACAAACAGATTTGCCTGGGGTTGAATGGTACACAAGTGAGCATATTGATTCAGCTGACCATTATTTCATATTTGATCATCTTTGCTGGATCTCTTCATAGTTTTTAGCTCCCTCTGGGCTGATGTGCACCACTGGATCCTTTGGCAGGGCTTCTGTGGACTCAGGAAGATTAGAAAATATTCTGCTCACCGCACTTCTCCCATTTGCACATACTTACATTTCTTAGGATAAGCTCTGATAGCAATGACTTCCTCATCCTCACAGGATTATGGCTGCTGCTTTAGGAGCATATGGCTCGTATAATTAGAATCTTTATTTTCTTAAAACTTAACTTGCTCTTTGTGATGTTTTTTAATCTATTTCTTTCTTTCTTAATATCACATCCGCCCCATCCCCGTTCTACTGCACATTCACCTCATTTGCCCGCTCGGTTAATTTCGTATTGGTTATGAACAGGAAGTGATGAATTGAAACCTATTTTCAAAATACAAACTGTGTCCTTGAAAAAACACCCTGTGTTCTAATCCATGATGGAGCAACACTCTGTTGTTGTCAGCTTGTTGTGCGTTCTGTTAACCTCAGGCACCGTGCACTCATCCTGTCTGTAGCACCTGCCATAAGGAAAGGCCAGTCCAGTTGCCATTAATTGCTCCATTATTCCAATAAGTGGGGGTGTGTGCGATATATAGTGTGTTTCTGATTATGATGTGCCTTCAGGCCGATAATCAGACTGTTCTCGAGCTGAATACTGTATTTTTTCCGTTTTGTAAATGGACTGTGTCTCATTGGTATCTTGTCAAACAGTTTATCTTATTTACAGCCATATTTAAACATCAAATTGAACGGTACGTGGATGACTTGGAAGTTTAAGAATCCAGACTCTGGCTAAATGCTGGCTTCAGTTCACCTGTTGTCGCTTGATGCTATAAAGTAAATTAGGGAGATGTCTGTGAAAAGTAGTGAATTTTGCAAGTATTCCCAGCCGCACCCAGCTTTCGCCATGTCCCATGGAAAACGTGAGAATAGTCAGAGTCAGAGTTGAAAAGTCTAGATGGTCAATGGTCTGAGCTGGTCTGTGTCCTGCAGCTGGAACCAGCAGCTGTGGCTCAGGGGGTAGAGCGGGTCGTCCACTAATCACAGGGTTGGCAATTCGATCCTCGGCTCCTGCACATGCCGAAGTGTCCTTGGGCAAGACACTAAACCCCAATGAAGTTGTTTGGCGTGGCAGCTCCGCAGCCATCAGTGTGCGTGTGAATCAGTGAATGAGAGCAATTTGTCCATTAAAGTATCTCAAATCTCAAGTTTTACTTAAGAAAAAAAAAGCATATCAACATTTTAGGAGTCGGTATCAGTTTGGGAAAAAAGCTCCAGGAAGTTACTGGTCCTGGCCAAGAAATAGCCTGATGCATAACCCCTCCGTATAACTGCAACTTGTCATTTTTACTCTTTACTGGCTGCTAGCTGTAGCTTCATAATTAACAGACAGACATGAGAGTGGTGTGGATCTGCTCATCTAACTCTCAAAGCCTGAGTTAATCTTATCAGAATCGTATTTCATTGTTATGGCAGTTCTTTAAAAAGAGCTATTTAAGGAGCATTTATAATATTGACACTCTTTCTTCACAGTTCTCCCCACCCACCGCTGGTTGTAAGACGCCCACTGCAAAACAGTAGAAGATGAGCACGTCCCCCACCCCCAAAGGCACCCCGGTGCAGCGCAGCCCCAGTGATGGGGTCCCTGAGAGCCTCCAGTCTCCTCAACATTCCACACCTGGCTCCGGACCCCAGCATAAGAAGCGCATCTCCAGCCTCCTTCAGAGTCCGGTGAGATGGCTGTCTGGGTGTTTATGATTTATTGTCTCAGTCTCAGTCTCTTTTTCCTCTCTCTTTCTCTGTCTCCTCTCTAGATCTCCTCACATTACAATAAATCTGTTCTCAGATGCCACTTGACAGCCTGGGCTGCGGTCAGTGAAGGAGCCCATTCGGAGTGCATGACTATGTGTGTTCCTGCATATGGGAGGGCAACAGTGATGCTGGTGAAGTGGAGAGGGTGACCGTGAAGTGAAAGGAATGATGGAGAGAGACTGACTCATTAAACATGTTTACTCACCCTCACCCCTGTAGTGTAGGACTGTTTGTTAATCAGTGCATGTGTTCAAAGCCCCCGTGAATCTTTATGTGACTATATCGTCTTTCAGTTCATTCTGATGCCATGAGTTTTTGTCTTTGTGGAAAAATGAGACGATCCAGGACAAATGCTCAAATCCTAAACATGAATTGAGTATTATTATGAAACTGAAATGCTTTGTAATGTGTGCTTTGGTTATACATGTATGTGTGATTAATATATCTGTGTTTCTGTGTGTGTGTAGTCATTCAGGGAGGAGCTGGATGTGCTGATCCAGGAACAGATGAAGAAGGGTGGCAGCTCATCCAACCTATGGGCTCTGAGACAGCTGGCTGATTTCATGGCCTCACATGGCTCTCCGGCTGCCCTGCCTGTCTCCCCTTCTAGTATGTGCACATGACTTTTAAATAAACCTCTAACATACTGCATACACTTTAACAATGGCATTTAGCAACAGTCTTCTATTGTTGGCCCAAGTGTTACACTGTTACGTTCAGGCTGAATGCAAAGTGAATTTTCGTCTCGCATTATTTGTGCAAATTTGACGGCTGGATTGATTTTTAGTGAACTCACCCCAAACATCCAATGCATCAACTGTACAGATATCAGCTGTGAGTGTGAGTATGTCTTTGTGTGCTCTGCCTCTGACTGATCTCAGAACTTATCAGGAACTCCCTTTCTCTCTCTCATTTTTCTCCAGACTCTCTCCTTTTTATTGTCTCTATACATTCATTAACTGGAGTCATAAAGCGTTGCGATGCACAGAACGTTTAGCTCAAGTTTAAGCATTTTCAATTCATGTGGAAGTGTGTTCGCCTCAATGCAAAGCCGCCCAGAGCAAAAACTGCCTCTAAAATTCACTTTACGTTGAGTCTGAGCTCTCCTGTAGAAAGGTCTCTTCATTGTTTACATCGGTGTTCCGCGGTTTGCATGTCCCTGGTTAATCCACCGTAGAGCAGGTTTCTATCTGCTTCATTGTTAGCTTGATTATTGGGCTTCCATTATAACCTTGTTAGTCTTACATACTCGAACACTGTTTGCCATGGACAGATTGGCTCAATAGATACAGGAAGCCACGAGTCAGTTTTGAGAAATAAAGTACCAGAGCATACAAAAACATACACGATGACGTGGGTAGGTTGAGAACAGTGGTTTTCCCGGGTGACTTTACGTCATTGTTAGCCCGGAGGTCCTACGGTTAGTCTGAATGTTCCATTGAACTACATGAGCGACCAGTTTTACCATGAGCTGGGTTACACTTCATTTTTAAACCACGTGTTCTCTCGTTAGCCTGGATCTTTCATTGTTAACCTTGGATCCTTTATTAGCCGATGAATTTACGTGAATCCAGATGTTCTCTTCATTATTTGACCAGATGTTGATCATGTAAAAATGTAAAGATAAGACATAATCAGCTTCCACCCTCCTGCTATCCTCACAGCAATTTAAGTTGCTGGATGACACAATGATGTTTGATGCTTGTCTGGCACAGGAGTAACTAATAACATTAATTAGTGGCTGCATTTCATTCACATAGCTGGCTTTTGTGCATGCTTGTTCACTGGCACACCTAAGGGCAGAAACACACTGAATGCTGTGCAGTGCGAATGAGTTCAAGTTCAAACAAATGAAGTTCAACAAACGGTTGTATATTTATTCTAAATACATGTCAATTGCAGCCTATTTTTTCATCTACATAAAACTTTATCCCGAAGCAGCTCCAACATTGATGCACTTCACTTGTGAACATAAAATGTCTTCTGTGAGAGAGGTCTATTGCGGTGCCATTGAAAGTAATATCAAGGTTATGAATACAGTCCATGCAGTGTATTCAGAAACTGTCCACACATTTGTACATTATGATTAAAAACACACTGCTGCTGTACAAGTATTGGGAGAGTGTGGATGACAAGCAACTAATTGACAATATTTAACTTGTCCGCAGGGAGAAAACAATCACAGTTTATTTGTGCAGTTGTTTCATTAGCATTAAAGGCCCTGCACACCCACACAGGTGTTTTCAGCTCTTCTGGCTGATTAAACCTCTGCTCAGGTTGTTTGGCAGGAGTTTGCAAGGGGTGATATGAGGTCACCAATTAAAATGTACTAATAATAATGATAAAAGTTGCCCTGCTTAGTCGGGGAGAGCTTTGATGAATTTTATCATAAAGCAGTATACCTGAATACTTAATCAGACATGCGCTAAAAACACAAGCAACAGGAAAAAACATGTAATAATCAACCACTCTCCTACTTACCTTGTTTGTCTGCAGACCATCATCTTCACTGCACTCTATCTGTGTCTGTCTGGTTTTATCTCCTCCTTCCTCAGACATGATGATGGTGACACCCATTAATGACCTGCAAGGCTGGGAGCCTGGCAGCATGGTGAAGGGGGAGAGGTTGATGCGCTGCAAGCTGGCCAGCGTCCATCGCCTGTTTGACCTCTTCGGCTGGGCCCAGATCAGCCGCACCTGTCTCACTGTTAGTTCCATTAACTCTTCACATCACATTCCTGACTTCATCTTTTTTTTTTCTTTAGTTGTGAGGCAGAACACTTACTTAGTGAACAGACTTGTCATCACGCCAGTGGCAGGTACAGAAATGTAGTTCCAGTTTTGGTCAGCAGTTTTCTGTGGAAGTGTATCTGGAATGAACTGAGTTGATTAGGCTGGTTTGGTGCAATAGATACAAGAAGAGATAGATTAGACTTCTGGGAAGTTGTTGATATAGTTGACAGAAGTCTTAAGGCACTCTAAGGATAATTTCCAACTATGAATAGAGAAAAAACTGTTAATTAGTTTATTAACAAAAGCCTAATCAACTCAAAATGAGCTGTGAACTTGAGCAGTAGATGCTGAAGGAAAGTGCTGTTTTAACAGGGGCAGGAAGATCTGTCACCTCTGTTTCTGTGCTCTGTTTCCATATATTTGAAGTGGAAACTTAAGGGACATGTTCAGCTTTACTTCCAACATCTGTCTGTCTGTACTAATGTCCCTCCTCCTCCCTGACAGCTGCGTGTTAGTAAAGAACAGGAACACTTCTTGGTGCTTCCGGACGGCCTGGCCTACAGTGAGGTGACTGGATCCAGTCTGGTGAGTAAGACTTATCACAGTCGGGATAAAGGTTACATGCACAGTATGTTGACTTGGCTGTATTGGCTGTTTTATGGAAAAGTGCATTTAGCCCTCTAATGTTTTTGATATGATGATGTTTTTGATTGCATTTTTATAATATAACTGATCAATAAGACAGTGATCTGATGTCTGTGGGATTGCCTCATTGGTTTTCTGCATTACAGTATTATGTATTCTTGCATTATTATTAGTAATAATCTGTAAAGATAAAGATATCTCATTAATAAAGATAGACCAAAAACAAAAGCAGCAAACCTTCACTTTTAAAAAGAAAGGAAAGAAAATATTTGACATTTTTCCTTCATAATTAAATTAAACTATTAATTTTCTGCTGATTGACTAAACAGTTGTTCGGCCGCTGTAATTATTAGTATAAGTATTTTCTTGGGTTTTAACAGGTTCAGTGTTCCATGTCCACATGCTATTTCAACAACAAGACAGTAGATGGAAACAAGTGAATCCTGGTGATCATCATATAATTTCACAACTTTAAAATGATGTAAAATTATAAGACAGTATAGTTACAACCATTGGCTGCTGGCAGTTTCATCCATAACTTACCTATCAGCCTTCAAAAAGCCCACATCAGGGGGAAAAAACAGGGTTTGGAGAAGTTCATCGTCATATTGTCAACGATAAGTTTGAATTTGAAGCAGGTTGCGTGAAAATGTCAGCCATGAGTTTTAAAACTGCTTTTATGACAGATGCTACTCATGTTATCATTTGTTCCGTAAGAATATCACTGGTGTGAACATGTTATGGAATCGATGAGGACTTTGCTTCCCAAACATCATATATCATCAAACTGTAGATCTCTGATTTGGAAGCAACACTGCCAAAATCTTACTTTTCAGAGAAACTGTGCTGTGTGGTTTCTAGGTGAAGGTGAATATCCTGGGTGAGGTGGTGGAGAGGGGCAGCACCAACCTGGGCGTGGACACAGAGAAGTTCAGCCTGCACTCGGCCATCTACTCGGCCCGGCCAGATGTTCGCTGTCTGCTTCATCTCCACACGCCGGCCACAGCTGCGGTGAGTGAGCCTGGGCTCATGCCAGAGGAGAGGTTGGCATTAGCTCACAGCACTGAGACACTATCACACCTTTGCTGGTCACATCCAGATACACATGGAAGAATGAGAGATTTAATAATAACACATTCATACACTAGAATACCATCTAAACTACACATTTTAGATCATTGGTGATTAACTGAGTCGGATAATATTTCACAGTTGCAGCAGCGTCACCTTGTTATTTGAGTCTGATAGCATTATATCGCTGTCCAGCATGGATTTGCTTGTAAAGCACATTGTGAGTTCGACATTGTGAACATGAGCCGGTTTCATGACCTTTGCTGCCACGACTGACAGCTAACTGTCTCCAGGTTTCAGCTATGAAGTGCGGCCTCCTGCCGCTGTCCCATGAGGCTCTGCTGGTAGGTGATGTGGCTTATTACGACTACAATGGAGTCATGGAGGAGGAGGAGGACAGAGTGGAGCTGCAGAAGAGCCTGGGGCCAACCTGCAAGGTGAGCCATCCTCAAGAGAGAAGACATTTAATCAGAAACTTTGCATATCTTTGCCTGATTAAGAAGTTGCTGCTCCTGTGCCTCCCATGTGGGTTGTAGCAGGTTTATGACTGAAGACAGAAAAGGCATGAGGTGATGTGGTTTTGCACTGGACTAATTAGTGAAGCTGGTGCTGCTGCCTGGAGAGTGGGCCTTCTCATTCTACAGGGACATTTCTCAATAACCTGCAGCTGTAATAAAATAAAAATACTGAAGGTGGTTTTTCTTCCTGTGTAAATGTTGATTTCATGATGTGTAGGTTTTGGTGCTGAGGAATCATGGCATTGTGGCTCTGGGGGAGTCTGTGGAGGAGGCCTTCTACACCATCTACCACATCCAGGCTGCCTGCCAAATCCAGGTAGTACACACACACACACACACACACACACACACTATACAGACTAACAGCTGAGAGACAAAGTGCTGCCACTGCATATGTGTGGGTGGGTGTGAGTGGGAGAGAGAGCTGGCATGTGTACATAATGTAGATGCACCAATTTTACACCTGGGCAGTTGCCCTTCTCTTGGTACCCTTTCACTGTAATTCAGCCAGCAGCTCCGCACTGCAGTATAATACACTACAGGAGTGTCGAGTGCCAAAGAGACACTGCAGTAATCCTACAGGACCAACAGTGGCCTGAAGCAGACTGTAAGGTCATTTATCCTTCAAATCTATGGGGGTTATATTTGCCCCACTCACAGTAAATATGGTTAAGATGTTTTGGCGCTCTTGACACACATGCTTGCTTGAATATAAATGTGTGTGTGTGAAGTAGAACTTTGCTGGAAAAGAGAAAATGAGCTCAGTAAGTTTTTCCTGAATAAAAAAAGACTAAGAGAAGCTGCAGCTTGTTCTAAATGTGTTTTTTTTTTGCCAGGTGTCAGCTTTGTGCTGTTCTGGTGGTGAACATAACCTGATTCTGCTGGACCGGACCATCCATAAACCCAGCGTAGCCGGCACCGTGGGCTGGGCTGGCTCCACCTTTGGTCCCCTGCACAAGAGCCGCGTCGGGGAGCATGAGTTTGAAGCCCTCATGAGAACTCTGGATAACTTGGTAGGCATCACCTCTACTAAACAGAAACGTGTGTGCAGGGAGGACCAAGGATTAACCAGTATTCTAGATTTTCTTAAAGGGGCACTCCACCAATTTTACACATGAAGGTCAGTTTTCTCATCATGAAGAGTACTATGCAGTCTATGAACCCAGTTGTATAACGTCTTCTGTGGCTCATGAGGGAGCTTTCTAAAGTCTTTGAAAATAACCCTGATCAGGGGCATCAAGGGCATGGAGTGTGGATTGTGAAAGTCATTTACCAGGCGTGTCTAATGAAAGATGCTAGTGAGCACCATTATGGGAAGTGTAGGACCCAGTGTTCTTGATCCATACTAGGGAATACAAGTCAGGATGTCTGAGTCTCTGCTGCATTGATTTTAAACATTCTTTTTTTTATCAAGATACTAATTTGCTATATTCCCCCTTTTTGAGGTTTCCTTGAATTCAAAGGGTAGCACACTAAAAGGTTTTACTTACCTTGATGTGTGTGGGAAGTTTGCTGATTCACACACACTGCAGGAGGTCTGTCAGCTGCAGCTCTTCATGTAACCAGCTCACTGTGGCTGCTGCTGCTTTCACCACTCCTCCCATGCAATATTACAAGCTGATCCACGAACAGAAAGCCCTGAAAATGTCCAAATCTTGCTTTGTAGACCAGCTTTTAACATTAGTTCAAAGTTACCATATTTACTATTGTCTGAATTGTAAATACCAATCAAGTCAACATCCAAGTCATAACTATAACTATGGGAAATTTGTATTTTCTGAAAGCTAATTATATGCCTGGATTGGTGCTTAACGATATGAAAGTGCCTAAAAAGCCAAACTAATATTAATGGCTCCTTCAGGTAATTCAACCCAAATTGAATGGATATAGTTCTATATCGTCACTGCACCCGTCTTGAGTTGTGAACGCCTTCTGGTCGTGAACATCGGGATCTTTCCCATCGCTACCATCTGTCCTACATCAAGTGAATGCAGCATAAGTGCTGTGACAAATACTGCTCCGTTTCCTGTGGCTGCGTCACAATAAAAGCATAAAAGCCTTCCTGTGGTTTGCTGATGGAAAGCTTTTAATGTAAAGCAGTAGCATTATTTGCGTCAGCAGTAACTTAAAAGCAGATACAGAAGTTCCGTGAAATACAACTACAAACCCCAGAAACAGAGTGCTGAAGTACTGAAAGCTAAACACAGTGAGACTTTTGAAAATGTTGCTTACTCTCTGGCCACCTACACAATCACAGACATCAGTTAAAGGTTTGAGTTAAATGATAAGATTGATACCACTCTCAAATCTAGCCATTGAATATAAGGCTACAGCCAATAACCAGTTAGCTTAGCCTAAACACTGGAAACAAGGGGAAACAGCTAGCCTTGCTCTGTCCAAAGGTACCAGAATCCATCTACCAGCTCCTCTAAAGCTCAATCACGCAATTACATCTTATATTATATTTGATTCAATTCGGTAGTCTTTGCTGGTTGCCTGGCAACCTCATAGTGACGACACGCCTCCCAGTTGTTGTACGGATTAAATAAACAAGATATAATGTGTTAGAGGTGCTGTTAGGCAGATTTTTTCGAAATGCTGAACTATTCCTTTAAATGCAATGAACCAGCTCAGGAGAGGCTGTGAAGGAAACGCATACGATTATAATTTGTCATGACATGGTGCAGCAAAAGTGTGCTACAGCAGACCAGTGGAAAAGTGCCGGCTTTCTGCACCATTCTGTCCCCCAAAGGAAGAGCTGTTCTCTGCAGCATGTGCACACCCTGAAGCTTCTTTCTTATGTTGTTATTCAGGGCTACCGTACAGGCTACGCCTACCGTTTCCCTGTGCTGCTGGAGCGATCGCGGACGCGGAGAGAGGTGGAGGTGCCCGCGACCGCTACAGCTTTCCACCAGTTTGATGACGACGGAGTCCACCCGGCTCTGAGGCAGCACCCTTTTGCCCAGCGCCAGCAGCAGGAGAGGACTCGATGGCTCAACACCCCCAACACCTACCAAAAAGTCAGCCAGGAGCAAGCCAGCCCGGGACACCAGCGCACCACTGTGAGGCTCTGGGAATCATTACGTTTGATTTGTTGAACAGATCACACCATAGAAGGGGTTCAGGAATTGTCTAAGACAAAGTTGTGGACCAGACATTGTGATGGTCCCAACTGTTCAAAAACTAAACATTATCTGTAGAGCTGCAACGATTAGTCGATTAATCGAGTAGTTGTCAACTATTAAATTAATCGCCAACTGTTTTGATGATCGATTAATCGTTTTGAGTCATTTTTTAAGAAAAAGTGTCCAAATTCTCTGATTTCTGCTCCTCAAATGTGAATATTTTCTGGTTTCTTTAGTCCTCTATGACAGTAAACTGAATATCTTTGAGACCAAAGCAAGACATTTGAGGACGTCACCTTGGGCTTTGGGAAACAATGATCAACGGTTTCACCATTCTGACATTTTATGGACCAAACAACTAATCGATTAATCGAGAAAATGATCAACAGATTAATCAATAATAAAAATAATCCGCTAGCTGCAGCCCTAATTATCTGCATTAATTGTTTATAGCAACATCCACAGCGTTGAACAGACTATGCTACACTGTGGCCATCATGACCTAAAAGTTGTGTAATGTTTCCCGCTCAAAGAGAGAGGGGTAGTTAGACTGTCTGTAGTGATATGTAGATGTAAAAAATGTATAAAGAGGCTGAGAGAGCAGAGGCATCAGAACCAGGGGTGAGATTAAAGTCAGCTGTGAGGAGGGAAGGAAGAAAAGGCTTGAAGCTTGCTCAGGTTTGGAGTTACATTTTCAGATGATCACTGTTGTGAGACGGACACAGAAACAGAGAAATTAACTCGCCGTCTTTCCTATGATTTGACAAGAAATTGGTTACATTCGATTCATTCATTTGATTCAATTCAGGGTATTACTGTATCCAAAATCAACAGTTTCCCCTCTGATGCATATGGAGGCTGATGCACACTGTGGAGTGTTTGTTTTTATGTCTATGTATTTTAGAGAAAAGATGAAGCAGAGCTGCAGCGATGAGTCCTTTAGAGACAAAAACAATATGAGACTGGTTGTCTTACATCAGTGGGAGGCGCTTGGCTCTCCCTCTCTGTTTTCTCTCCTCCTCAGTCCCTCCCACCCTCCTCTCTCTCCTCTTCTCTGCATTGCAGGGGAGAGCCCCCTGCTCAGTGATGACTGCTGCAGTGCAGAGTCTGCCCTCTGGTGGACAAACATCAGTATTATCAAAGCTGCTTGATGAAAACACACTTTTTAAGGAAAACAAATACTTTTTTGAGGAAGCAAGTGGCTTTTTTCTTGTAAGCTCGTGTCTGACTAACTAATAACACAGACAGGATCCTCTCCATATAAAGTCATAAAATTCTGCTTAATATGAGATATTGTTTTGATGTTGCTGTTTTTTTTGCCCTTAGTGGTTGAAGACAGAAGAGGTGACACAAGCTGGCCAGTCCATCAAGATAGAGAACCCAAACCAGTTTGTGCCTCTTTTCACCAACCCTCAAGAGGTGATTGAGACACGAAACAAGGTAACTTTTCTTTGCTTTTGGCCTTTTCTGTCTCCCACAATCTTCTACATATTGTCACATGAATCAAAAACGTTATACAAGAATTAATTTCTCGTCAGATCCGACAGCAGAATCGTCAGGACATGAAGACGGCCGGACCCCAGTCTCAGGTCCTCGCCAGCGTCATAACAGTTGACAGTCCTCCGGTAAACGGCAGCCTCACAGCTTACCGAACATCTGTCTCTTTTCCTTTCCAAGTCCTCCTCTTGAGCTGCAGACTTAAAAGCTGTGATTTTGTGTCCCTGCTTGTGTATTAGTCTCCAGTCAGCCCACCTAAAGCCCCACCAGAGCCAGAACCTCCCAACCCCTTCAACCAGCTGACAGACCAGGAGCTGGAGGAGTACCGCAAGGAGGTGCAGAGGAAACAGGATGGAGGGACCAATGGTATGATTCATTTAATTCAACTCAGCTGACTCACTGACTATATTAATAGTTACAGTACTAAAATAATCATTATATGCAGTAGACATCTGTTTATTCTTAAGTTTAGAATTAGATTTATCCTGTTTTCCATTAAAATGATTTTCACATATGTCTAAAAATATGTTGGCAAACACTACACCCATATGTGATAGTTGAGCATGCCATTCCAAATCCATGGACATTAATCTGCTGCTTGAACAGCCTCCACTCTTCTGGGCTTTCCACCAGATTTTTGGAACCTGTCTGCAGGGATGTACTCCCATTCAGCCACAAGAGCTTACTGAGGTTGATGAGACCTGTCTCAGAGTTGGCATTTTGATTAATCTGATCGTAGTTTCATGGCGAAAGTGAGCTTCGGCTAGGTAGCTAACTGGAAAGGCTGGTGCTCAGCGTGCTAGCTAGGTAGTTAACAAGTTAGCTATGAGTGTTTTGAGGTAAGCTAGCTAGTCACACAGTCCAATCCCTGCCCTGACATACATGGACATGCTCATATCTTTAGCATGAGGTATTGGAAACATTGCTTGGGGAAAAGAAGGAAGGAAGGAAGGAAGGAAGGAAGGAAGGAAGGAAAGGAATGAATAAGGAACCAGCTGCATCATTTATTGATGCATTCGTTTAGGTTTTTGACTCATCTGATGACCTTTGACTGTCTTTTACTGTGTCTGCATACATATATAGTGTAATAAAGGCAGCTTAATATGCTACCTCTCACTCTCACTATTAATGCATTGCAGACTTTCCTCTAACCTTCTTAAAGGTGCCGTGTGTGACATTTTAAATGCCAATATAGGCTATCAATTTCAAATTAAAATTTCTACCAGGTTCCCACTTATTATTTGACTTGTCATTGTAAGAAACTGTGAAATCTTTCACTCTCCTGCATTTTGTGCAGCACATTTCCTGATGAATCCTTTTTCATGTTACAAAATGTAGAATGTAGTATGTAGATGCTGACAGACTGTCTTTAACTAACGTTTGAAAATGTACAGATATTCATATTTGAAGTAAAAATGCTTCACACGGCACCTTTAAGCAAACTTGATATCACTCGTGATGTTGTGTAAACTGTGTTCACTTCTCTGCTTCACAAATCTAACTTCCTGCACAGCTGACCCCTCACTGTCCTTCACTGTGTGTATCTGTGTGTGCGTGTGTGTGTAAGTAGGGGAGGAGGTGGCAAATGACAAGGAGTCTCCCCCCGCTACCTCCCCCACAAAGGGCCCTCCGCCCAGCCACCCTCCTGTCTCAGGTGAGGCTATGCAGAGCGCTGACTGTCTGCCCTGCTTGCCTTGCACACTGCGTATCTGACCAGCAGCCTGCTCCAAGTCTTACATGGACTCGTGTGTCACTAAGTGCTGCTTCTGTGCTCTCATGCTTCAAATGCTCACTGACAACCGTGTTACCCCTCCTCATATGCAGTTGATGCGGTCTCTGTTTACTTAAAACACACATTCAGAAACTACTGGGACATCTAATGCCAATTTGCTGTACATTCACACAGAAGATTGTTGAAGGATTTGCCTCGTAGATCAGAAGTATGCTTCATTATTATTATTATTTACATTTTATACAAATATAATATTCACAGTACCGAAATATAAACATTAGAAAGAGCTACAGGTATTCCCGTCATGATTATACAGTACTGATCCGTACAGTGTCAGGATAAAGAGGACGTATTGATGTATGGCCACAAAAAAACAAAAAAAAACAAAATTCCCTTAAAAATATCTTTAACTTTTGAATCTGATGTTGTTTTCCATGTTAATACGGACTACAATTTCAAATTCAGAAGATTCTAGTAATCGACTCTACACAACTGGAACACAAACTGAAACAAAATACTGCAAATAAAAAGTAGTAATAGTTATTATGCTGGTGACCGGCTGTGGACAGTACAACTAACAGTTTTGATGCTGCTGAGCCATCAGTGGTGAACGTTTGGGCTGAGAATTATTCAGACAAGCCATAGATTACAGTATGGTATCAATCCAGTCTAGAAACAGATTAAACAACATGGCAGCGTTCAGAATCGTGAAATGATTGCAGTGGTGGACGATGTATTCAGATCTTTTACTAAAGTAAAAGTAGCAATACCACGAGCCTGCATTCAAAAGTTTACTGAAGTATTATCAATAAAATGTTGATAAAATGTTGTAAAATTAAAGTATCAAAAGTGAAAGTACTCGTTATGCAGAAAAGAATGCAGGATTGTTACTACTGATGCATTCATGTGTACAGTAAGTAGCATTTTGCTGTTGTAGTTGTTAGAGTGGTGCTCATCTTAACTGCTGTTGGGTGGTTAATAACATATTTTCCAACTCGATCACATATTTTGTATGTAAAGTCTAAATCTGAAAAGGAACTATTAACTTTAGTTGTCAGATAAATGCAGTGTAGTAAAAATACAATTATTCTCTCGGACATGTAGTGGTGTAGAAGTATAGAGTAGCATAAGATTTGATTACTCAAGTAACGTACCTCAAAATTATACTCACAGTACAGTACTTGAGTAAATGTACTTAGTTACTTTCCACCACTGAATCATTGATCAGGGTTTTAGATAAACCTGGTACAAATCCTAAAACTTAGATTGCAGGTTAAGAGTAATATCTAGCCAAGCAGATCGTTTTGGTTCTGTGCCCTGATGTTGAGATATACGAGTCTGCCTCCATTCAATACGATAAATTCATTTGTGACGCTCACAGCATTAAAGCATTACATTTGACATATTCAACAACAACGTGTCTCTCCACAGACAGTGTCTCGGTTTTCATTTGAACCATTTTCTACAGAAGAAATAGTCCCTATGAAAACTGCATGTTCTGTGGATTAGAAAGCTCACTCATTCACCTCCGGTGGTCCCAGTGATGTTTACGTTAGACCTAAAGGAGTAACATGGACTGTCAGGTTTTGTTGGCATGTGTAATTGATCTTTCTCATGAAGGACATTTTGACTTGACGTAGCAGGGAAATACAGATTCAACTTATAACATTAATTATGGCTCTGGTACATGCAGCTCTGCCAGCTTTGCCCTGGAAAGTAAAAGTAAAAGTTACACCTGTGTAAGTCAAAATGTCTGGTACAAGTCTGTCTTCTCAGCCGTTACTGTTTGACATACATTTGCCACATTTCAGCCCTTTGTAGGGAAACTCATTTGTCTCTATACCCACTGTATCTGTTGTACTCTCTCCCTCTGTATCTGTCTGTCTGTCTGACTGTCTGTCTGTCCTTTTCTGTGTTACTTCTCACTGATTCATAGGGCACACTTCTGGTGCTTTGGTCTTGTCTCACTAGTAAGTACAGAGAAACAGTATGACCCACTTCTCATTAAGCAAGCATGTTCATCTGCAGTGACATGTCTAGCATGTAGCTTTGCAGCTCCTCTCCACTCCAGGCTCTCTGTCTGGTTGCTGAATATTGTGTTTTTTTGTTTGGAGCAGAAGAGGCAAAGACCGACTCTCCAGCCATACAGAACGGAGGCGAGGAGGAGAAGCAGACGACAGAGGAACTGGAGAAAGGGATGAAGGCTCTCTCAACCAACGACACCTCCTCCACACCTGCTGCTCCGCCCGCCAAACCACAAGGTGGCACCCCAGAGGGCTCACCCTCCAAGTCCCCATCCAAGAAGAAAAAGAAGTTCAAGCCTCCGTCGTTCCTGAAAAAGAGCAAGAAGCAGAAGGAGAAAGCGGAGACCTGAGGCGCTCAGACACACCAGACCTTGGTGAAATACTACTGTGAAACATTTCTTAGTGTGTGACGGAGTACCAGATGAGTTCACCACATCAGATCTATTCAAACACAGTCAGTTAAGATGCCATTCACAGACATGGTGTACTAAATTAACTCTCAAATACTTTACTGTAACGCTGGTACTCACTGATTTGATCTGTGTGGTGATTCATCTTAAGCAGGTTAAAAAACACTGATAATTATTTTCACATACTATTTGACCCAGGTCGGATACAACATCTCACACACACACACACACACACACACACAGTCCCTGTATTACTCACGTCTTATTTTCACCTGCTGTGCTATCAAACCATTACTTAACTTCACTGTATAGGCAGTCAAATACGTTCCTTTCTCAAACTAGGATTACTGGTGTGATCATGTGCACTTGCCACTCAGAATTTGTTTCACAGCATTTTTTTTTATCCACAACTTTGCAAGACACGGTGGAAATTTAAATCCCCTTATGCACCCCTTATCCATGTATAGGCACTTGACATGTGTATATTGACATTCTAGTATGTTGCATTTGTTCATCATCATAGGCATCCATCCTCTAGTCATTGATTTGGTTCTAATTATCAGATAGATGTTGCAGGTAAACTATGTGAGCACAGGTGCAGTACATGTAGAAATATACTGATAGCTACTGATTGTGCTCCTCTGAATGCTGGTTTTGTGTAAAACTATCAGCCTATTGACGTTATTACAGCAGGGACGAACGAGGAAAAACGAAGCGGTGAAAATATACTGGCTCGCAACAAAACCCAGGCCGCTATAAATGCCACTTTTACCCAAAAAAAGGATGAAGCATAAAGTATTTGTTGCTTGCCAATGCAGTTTGAAACCAAGTAACAGAAGAAACTGAACTGAAGGTACTAAACATTCCACTTCTCTCGTTTTCTTTCAAATGTATGTGTGCAAAATACCTCTTTAACAGTTGTAATTCTTTTCTGTTTTAACCAGTAGCTGTTATCAAAATGCTGATGTGTGATGTTTGCTCATTGTTTTAATTTATTTTATATTAGAATGTATAAGTGAGTGTTGCAAGGTTACCATGTATCAGTCATTAAAGATCAAGTTTGATTTAAAACCAACTGGACGTCTAGTTTTATGTCTTCTTTTGCGTTTTCTCCCATACTTACCACTCGCCACTTTGATGCAATGTTAAAGTAGCCTTGCAGAGTGAAAAGACTTCAGAATACTACAAAAGAATACTCGCAAAAGGCAAATGTACACTGTGGATGTTGGACAGTATAATCCCTTTTGTTTGTGTGACTCATCTTTTTACAATTCAATGGATTTACAAAGAAACAGCAACTGGGAGCGACCAGGCAGAGTCGCTTACACCTACATACACTTTTTTTTTGAAGTCTTCCTTAAGGTATTATAATTGCTATTAATTGAACAAATAATACACAGTATTTGTTTAAATACTATGAAATAGTTTTATTTATATTATGACATTATGTGTTTCTGTATTTACAAAAAGGGTTTTTCGAAAGTACTAACTAATAGTTTACATACTCTCCTTTATTAGCTGGTGCTGGAATGTGGGCTCAACAGTGGTCCAGTTTTATGTGTCTACACTGTGTGCCATCCCAAATCACAGTCCAGACCATAGACTGTACATAAAGACCTGTGGGTGGTGGTAATGCACTCTGTGATGGTGCCAACCATGGACTGTATATAAAGACCTGTGGGTGGTGGTAAT
>NTHP01000004.1:716696-731644 GCA_003416845.1 Oplegnathus fasciatus | reverse complement strand
ATAAAGACCTGTGGGTGGTGGTAATGCACTCTGTGATGGTGCCAACCATAGACTGTATATAAAGACCTGTGGGTGGTGGTAATACAATCTCTGACGGTGCCAACCATAGACTGTATATAAAGACCTGTGGGTGGTGGTAATGCACTCTGTGATGGTGCCAACCATAGACTGTATATAATATTTTTTATATAGATCTTTACAGTCTATGGTGCCAACCGCTGTGAACCCACACAGACGCAGGCGCTCCTCCGGGCAGGTAGAGGGCGCTCTTCTGCAAAAAGGTCACCGGAAGCTCCTCATCAACCACAAGAGACAACAGAAGCTTTGAAGTAGCAGCCATTAACGTTAACAGTATACAAACAACCCACAGTGTGTTCATATTTCTCACCACAACTTGTTTTGTATTTAGTATCGTTGATCTACGAGAGCAACATTTGATCTGTTAGGACAATGGGCAGGAGCAGGAGCCGAACTCCTCCAAGAAGAGGTAAGACATTAGAAGTAAGCTAGCTAACGTATGATTAGCTGGTTGTCTTAGCTCCGATAACGCTGTTTTCTCTTCTTTTACACCGGGAGAAAGCCAAGATGAATATTATCACCTTTCTGTGTTAACATAACAGCTACACATATTCCTCAAATGGAGCGACTTACGTTAGTTATTCGACGTGACTATTGTTAGCTAGATAACACGGTTTAAAAAGCAAAGTGATATTGAATTGCTTTGTATCGCAGTAACGTGCGGAGGCTAACAGGATGTTGTAGATGAGAGCAGAACTCACTGTAGGCTTGATACATTACAGTTCAGCTATCAGTGAGATTTGTTGTTGTTGTTGTTTTAACTCTTTCAGTGTATGTCACTAAATATGTGTGTGTCAAATTAACAGCATCAGTTGAAGCCTGCAGCTGTACCAAGACTCTGTAATGCCAATATATGTGGTAAAATGCCAGATATTGTGTTATTCAATAAACCTTATTTATAAATCCCTGTTCCCCATTTGAGACAGTGATTACTAATTAAGATCATCAAAGCAAATTTCTCAACCACAAACACGTTTACAGAGTAGTGGTTGAACTGTACCTCATGAAGCAGTGACTGTGTTACAGACCAAATCAGAAAGGGTTTATGAAGGCACATTGGTTGAGATCAGAGCCTTGTGTTTCATGTAGAATTACAACTGTATGCTAATATGTTCTTGCTTACTCAGTAGGGCGAGTTTTACCTGAAGTGATCAAAAGTTGGAGATTAAAGGAAATGTAACTTGACAAGGCTGCAGTCTCTGTAATTATATCAACAATAATAAACAAGTATTGGTAGTTTCAGAGCTTTCAGAGTTTTGAATTCTATCTCTGTAAAAGAAACCGTACATACAACAGTAAAAGCAGACTCACATGGTGCCAACGATATTTATACAAGTTGGGTTATAGAATATTTGAAATACAACAAAGTGAAGAAGAAAATCTCTTCAATCCTTACTGTAGGATGTCACAGTGTGTGGATGCCAATATGCCCAGTTTACTGCTAATGTCATGATCTCATTTCCTCCTTTCCTGCAGAGAGGAGGCGTTCCCGCTCAACTTCTCGGGACCGCGAGCGAAGGCGGAGGGAGAGGGATCGCTCTCGTTCTCGAGATCGGGACCGAGACCGGCGCAGGAGTCGCTCACGATCTCCTCACAGGAGGCGTTCAAGGTTAGAGATCCCTTGTTGCAGTTTTGAAACACTGGAACTAGTATTTCTCTTTGCCACCGTATCTGTTTTCAGTGGTCAGTTTGTTTTTTGCTTGCAGTGGGCCATTTAGATTTTTGCCACTGCAAAAATGTAGGACAGACTTAAACAAACCATGAACAATATCAACCACTTTAAGTTGCAGAAGTGTCTGCCCTCAGTAGTCTTGGTAACCCGTCCTGCAGCCATCTCTGTGTTCTCTCTGCAGGTCTCCTCCGAGACGCCATCGCTCCTCCTCCCTCTCTCCTATGAGACAAAAAGACAGACGTGAAGATGACCGCAAAGACGTTAAGGAAAGCAAAGCAAAGCCCATTCAGATCTCAGGTATTAGATGAATAATATGAGTCTATTTGCAATATTTACATAAATTAAGGAGGAAATTCAACTGTCTCATAATTTTTTGGCAGCGGAAGACATGCAGGGCAAAACAGAAGAGGAAATTGAGATGATGAAACTGATGGGATTTGCTTCCTTTGACACCACCAAGGTGAGAGCGCAACGGTGCCCTATGTTGTGCAGCCACAAGGGGGTGCAGTTTCTTTCAAATAAAGTTCATTGCCTTCTACAGCTGAACTGAAGGCAGGCATAATGTTTGCATTCATGTCGGTGGGCCTGTTCGATTAACTAATTTTTCACCAATGTGCTCTGAACTTCCGCAAACACACAGTGAATGCCTTCAGTGTCAGAGCAGCCACGATAGCTCCTGATTATGTTGTGGTCACTGTTTACATGTGTTTTTTTTCTTTACTCCTTTGAAGGTATGATGAAGGTCATGCCTCTATTGCAATTTTAATTATCTGTCAACAAACAAGTGCTGATAATTGTACAAATCTAAATTTAGATTAACTTTTCCTTTCAGTGGATCAAAACACCACAGCAGTATGAAATGAATACTGGACATTGTATATTCTAAATCTAATTCAGCTCTACTTTTCTGTTGTGTGTTTACTGTAGTTCAGAATTGATTTTCACAGTTTTGCAAAGGCTCATCTTTCAAATGATCCTCAGACATTAGTTTTGTGAATAAAAGGAGCAGTGGAAGTCAAGCAGAGACAACCACATTTCCTTAATTAGTAATATGTCACTATTGAACTTGAACTGTGATGTTTTGTATGTGAGAGGCAGTAACGTTGTTTTCAAACAGGGGAAGAAATCTGATGGATCAGCCAATGCACATGCAATCAATGTGTCCATGAAGAGAAAATACAGGTACGTCAACAACAGACAAAAAGATGTGTCTAATCGCTTAGAGCAGTTTGTTGATGGAGCAGCATCAGAACAGTGCTGCCCACACAAATGTGTCACAAGACCTGGTTTCATTATATCGGGATGTTTTTGAAGTTACCGTTTGAACCCCAGTTTGTTGGTCAGGTTGCAGGGAAAACGTCAACTTTTCAGTCCCCTCACAGCGAGCATTCTCAGCATCAACCACTGTTATTGTAGCCAATCACCTCTGCAGGTGTTTCTATGCAGACATCCCGGCTCTCCCATTGGTGCTCGATGATGTAATCTGCAAGTGTTGCGAGGGCAACAGTGATGTAATGTTTTCTTATATATTTATTTTTTCCTAGGCAGTACATGAACAGAAAAGGTGGATTCAACAGACCACTGGACTTCATCGCTTGAAAGTGTCAACAACTCATTGTGACACCCGAGAAGCTTACATCTGTTCTCCCCTCACCGTAGTGGATGATGATGTGCTATTTCCTGTTATTTTAAACTAGTTTTGTTTGTTTCTATATATACCTTTTTTTTTTCAATAAGTGAACACATAAATGTAAATAATAGTGCTTGCAGTCAGCCACAGCTGAGTAGTGATAGGAGACCAGCTGTGGACACAGTGCATGGAGCTTGGTGTTGTTGAGGTGTATGTGGTTTTATTCGAAATAAAAGCGTCTAAAAAAATGTGTAATTGCATTCCTGACTATGAAAAATACATTTTTATTAAAGCAAATTTGCCTCTGCCATGATGTGCAGGAGCATTTTCAGATGCATAATGTCTCAACTCTATGACATTTAATGTTTGTAAATTGATGAATGTGATCATAGCATTACAGAGTCTAGTGCAAGTAACTATAAATATGACAACCTGCACACAAAGATATTTGTTGGGTGTGTATTATTGTGTAGCTTGTTTGTTTTTCTGACGCAACCAAATTTAATCTAATTTGGTGTTCTCTGCAAGTGAATGGGCTGGTTTCTCAATCAAGGATTAAGTTTAGTCCGAGATGAAGAACGTTTTTCAGCGGGTAAACCCAGTCCATGTTGTCGTTAGTGTAGCTCCGGGGTTTGTTCGCTCGTTTTCCTGCTGTAAAATGGGCATCCGTCTCCTTTTCAGGCAGGATGTCACTGCTGTGTTTCGGAAAGCAGTGGGCGTGCGCCTGCGCGGATATGTGCTTTGTGATAGGAGAACATGGGGACCAATAGCGAGAGAGCATGTGAATCTGGCCAATCACTGAAGACGAAATAAGACAACACCGCGAGAGCCAATCGTTGCCATACACCGCGAAACAGCATGGCAGAGGGGCGTGTCCTCTGTCAGAAGCGGGCGTTGTCACCTTAGCTCGTGGGCATTGTGTCCAATAGCGAACAAGTTTAGCAGGAAGCAACCAATCACGGTGCACGAATGTGTAGCGCAGAAACGCTCCATTGTGGCTCCACACAGTGTGCTTTAACCAATGTGAATTAGAACCAAAATGGCTGAAAAAGGTCCTCAGTGGCGGTTAGGGTCCACCCCTCCCGACGATTGACGGCTTATACGCCCAATAGGAGCTTGATTTGTTATGTCCACGACCCAATCACATCGCAGCACACAGAAGCTTTGTGGTGAAGTACAGTAGTGAGCTGTCGCCCAGATCAACAAGCCACTATTTTGGAAGCAGTTTGATAAACACTCACTGTTCTTCAGTTGATCTCAGTCGTTATCTGCGTTTCCAGCGAGAAGTATCACGCGTGACCAGCGGTAAACCAGCACAAAAACTAGCCAGCCACATATTCCTGAACCAGTAAGGTTGGATGACAGCGGTGGTTTAACTTTAAAGACAGCTAGCTCGTTTTTCTATCCATTTCACACCAGGCAGGTCTGTGACAACTGAACCTTCTTGTTTTTTTGATGGCTGAATATTTACAATAAAGAACCGAGCTAGCGACAACTTTCATTCGTTAATTTGGCAACTTGTCACGAGCGCTAACGGCAGCCAACTCCATTTATTTTATTTTTGCCAAACAGAACAACACTCGGCTTATTTTTATATGTCAAGCAAACCTTTTTCCTTTTTGTCAACAAGCCGCTTTTTTGTCGAAGAACTAGCCTGAAAACCAACGACAGCTCGCTTCATAAAGAGAGCAAACAGCGGTTAGTTAGCTGTTGAAGAAGCGTTAGCGTCAGCCTCGACTAGCCAGCTAACACCAAACCCTTTGAACAACCCTTAAGGAAGAGGCTAGTTTGGCTTTTAAAACTAGTTGGTGCTGCATTCACGACCTTTAACTTTTAAATAGCCCGTTTGATACACCTTGGGAGGAGCTCTTTAACGCTACCTTTCTCATCTTTAAATAATAATTGACAGAGCAGCCAGCCACCTGAGTGTTGGAAGGAGAGCCAGCTGTAGGAGCTGAAGCAGGGTTGTGTACAGCCACGGAATCCCTCATCGGATTGTTATATTATCAGTGTTATTGTTGAAAATGGCGGCGATCGGACTGGTGCAGATGTTGATCGAAGCAGCCGAGTACCTTGATCGCAGGGAACGAGGTAAAGTCTAATTGTGTTGTGTTCTACGGTCTGTTATATTTCTGTAAATGTACAATGACACTCCTCCCCCTCAAATCACGCTAATTTATGCACCTGTCATTTTAAAGCTATCTTCAATCCTGTTGCTGCCCTTTATTTATTTTTTTTTATATGAAGTAATCGGGCCATGCATTAAATATAGAAACGTGATTTTGCACAACAACACAGCAGAATGCATCGCCCGCCCAAAATAGCTGCTAATCAATATTCAGACATTTTTTTGGGGGGATATACTGCAAATATGCAAAAAACACACGTGCATTTGCCTTTTCTGATAATGAAAGAATGAATGCATATGTGTCGGATGCAGTCAGATGTGCAGGGAGACATTGTTTTCATGGAGGCCCCTCCTTTCCCTCTGTTGTGGTTTGCTAGTGGGGTTTATTCCAGTTCAAGATGACATCATTGTCCAGGCTGAGGGGAGAAAATACTGTATAAAGATACTGCATGAAATCCATTCATTGCATGCCTGCGCTTCAGCACAAGGCATTGCTACTGAATTCCAAAAGGCTCAAGATCAAATGTGGCACAGTTTGCAGTCGTCCTATTCCCGGTTTGGCTTCTTTTCACTGTGGCTATATTTTGCATTGCCAGATATCTGGACATGTGACCACTATGTTGTTTATTTGCTTGCAGAAGCTGAACACGGCTATGCCTCCATGCCACCCTTCATCAGCAGCCGGGAGAGGGAAAGCTTGAAAAGGAAAAGCAAAAGCAAGAAAAACACAAGTAGCAGGTAAAGGCCATTCAGATCATTGTGGCCAGAAAATGCACACTGTATCTTTTTTCAGCTCTGCAACAAGGCGCTCATAATATCCCCCACTTCAAGTGTTTCCCCGCAGAGTGCAGCGGGATTAGTCCATTGTTCCCTGGATTGTTTTTTGTTTTGTACAACTCACACTTATAATCACATGTGAGCACTTTTAACATAATTTTGTTTTGCATTTTTTGGTGCTGCATTTAGAAAATTCAAACCAGAGTAATATGAAATTCAACTCACCACCCACTGAAATGGTAGGGGGGATTGTAAGGTTTTAATGATGGCAGTCTAATCATTATTGATATATAGCTCTATAAATTAGTGACCAAAGGAGTGTTCTTTTAGAGGTTCTCCACCCAGCATAGCATCAAAAGCATAACAGGTAATCTGTTAACAATACATGCTGTAGATATGCATAGCCCATTTATGGAGAGCAACTCTGTTTTTTACACAGATATTGCTGAGATGAATCAGTTTTGTGTGACAGATCATCACTGACTTGCACAATATTGTTAGTTATTGAGCTTTGTGTTTTTTCATTGCTGTCTCAGCCCTGATTCTCTCTATGCCTAATGGGTCATTTGTGCCTGACACTACGGGAGAGCTCCTCTGATATTACAAGCTGTGGCTGCATGTGTATGTGATGATATGTCTGTTGGGTTAAGGCCATGTTTTGACTCGCCCTTGTCTTCTTTAAAGCGTGTGACTGACAGCAGCAAACATCAGTCTGGCTTAAAGCGAATGGCCACTCAGTAACTGGGTCAGTCAAGGTGACTGCAGAAGACATTTCAGTGAGGGAGGGGGCATGTCCTTACAGCTCCAGTCACCTCAATAGAAACTACTGCACACACATAGTGTACATTCAGAGTCTGTAACCCGAATTCCATAAATCAATCACATCAGGACAGATTTGTGTTGCATCCACTCCCCACAGATCAGTGTCCGCTCTGTGATTAGATTGCAGTTTGGATTTTATAATCTTGCGCAGGAGGATATACTGTATGTCCATGTATGTGTTTGTTTGTTCACTGATGAGGCGACTGTGAAATTTAGTGTGCATTGATTGTTCCAGTGGAGAGGATGAAAAATCTCCATGATCAAAGGCAGCACTGGGGGAACCATATTCTATATGACCTTAAAAATTTCATGGAGCATGTTCATATCCACTTGTATTTATGTGCATATACACATGAAAAGCCCTGAATGGAAACACTAGAAAAAAAACACCTAATTAGTGCATAAAAAATAGATTTTTGCTTGGCTGAGGTGGAAAAGTTGGAATGCTAATATAGAGGAGATGCAAAAAAGGCTGATGAAAATAGGTTTTTCAGATAAACGGTGACATTGGGGGGACCTGCTTCTTCAGTAGACATAACAATGGCATATTGCTGCCACCCACCGCTGCATGCCTCGTTTTCATCAGAAAGATAAAAAACGTAAAGGATAAAAAAGGACGACTGACAAAAGCCCAGGCCAGTGTGTAGAGAAAGGCAGTTGATTAATGTATATACAATAAATTCCATATTGGGTGAGAAGCAGCAAAGCAATGCCATGATGTACGAGAGTTGCAGAAAGGTAGAGTGGCAGCCAGGTCATAAAATGCACGTTAACCCATTCAGATTAATTGTAGACTTGGGCTGAACCAACATCAGGTATGTCGGCCATTACACTAGTCCACACAGTCCATCATTCACCCTCTACTGGAGTAAATGTCCTCCTCTGCCAGTGGGACATGTTGAAATGAGCATGCAGAGCACATGAGGTGAAGCATGTAAATAGGTTTATATACAGGCCTCTTACCTTGTGTATATCCAACTTTAATGGCTGCGGATCAAAGTACACAGACACTTGATTATGCTGTACGTTGTATTTGTACCCGATATTGAATCATAGCTCTGTTTGCAAAATTAACACTTCAGTGTCTCAAACCATCAAAATCCTTTTCTAGCTTGTCTGCATAGATTTGATAGTCAAAAACAGCAGCTCATAACCTGCCTTCAACTCATCAGTCAGACAAGGAAGACGCATGCAGAGAATTCTGCTCTGTAAAAGGAACTTGATGTTGCTCAAATACTTGGTTTAGTCAGGATTATGGCCATTGGGCTTTCCAGTGTTGTCATTAACGGTGAAAAAATTCATAGACTCCAAGACTGAAAGACTGGCCACTACATCCATCGCCTCCGTGCTCCGAAGGCGTAGGTATTCTTACCCTCCCCCCCACAACTTTCCAACATTTTACCTGCAATTTTTGTAACTTTCTTAAACAGACTGTCTGACAAGGGTGCCATGCAGTGATTGGCCAGGTGTGCAGAGGCGAGAAAGTGTGCAGGATTTGAACTTTCTCTCTCAGGCTTTCATTCTTGACTCTCGACACAACTGCTTCCATCACTTTTAGTACGTACAGACAAGTTCAACACCATGAATGCCTTCAGGGAGAGACTGTTTGAAAGATGTTATCCCCATTTGAACCATTATGACGTCTTGCCCCTATCTATGATTTTCAGTGTGGCTATAAACACTTTAACCTTTAGTCGTGCTTGGATAACACTTCGTACAAGCAAGTTTGTTTGAAGATGGCCTGACCTGAAGTGTTCACTGGATGGCTAAGTGTCATGTTCAGTATTCAATGTATAACGCGCACGAAGGGAAGCATGTAAATAGGTATATAAATAGGTTTATTGATAGACTTGTTACCTCTCATAACCCAGTGTATCTCTAGCTGTATTACCCGCTGATCTTAAGTTACAGGACTGCTATACACTGACATTTCAGTATTCTATACCTTCTTATACACACACCATGATACAGATTCACAGCCCTGTTTGCACCATCTACATCTCAGTGTGTCAACTGCAACTAACAGTTAGTTGCATTATTAATCAGTTGATTATTCTTCCAATTAATTGTTAGTCTACACCATTTTAAAGAACATAGTGACTAGCGTCTGAGTCCAAGGTGAAATGGTCAAATGTCTTGTTTTGTCTGACAGACAGTCCAAAACTCAATGATATAAACAATGATATAAAAAAGCAGCGAATCCTCTCGTTGGTGACGCTGCAACCAGAGAATGTTCTGCATTTTGTTTTGATAAATGACTTATTAGATGATCACAATTGTCGCAGATTCATTTCCTGTCAACCGATTAATCGTTCAATCTGCTAAATTGTTGCAGCTCTAGCCGACTGTCAGAATTGAATTTACCTCATTCGTGTGCTTGATAAACAGGAAGACATTTTCATTCATTGTGTATATACTGTACATATATGCAGAAAATACTGCTCTTTAAAAGAAACTTGTTGTTACTCAAATATTTGGTTTAGCCTGTCAGCCAGGATTCTGTCCGTGGGGCTTGACAGCATTGTCAGTGACACATTTGTAGTGTTCCTCCGTTGCAGCCCTGCAGTAAAAGACGCAGGACGGGGAGTGCTGTAAGAACATGCATGCTTCCAGCTCCGAACATGTCTCAACATGCTTAGGTGGCACTTTATTTTTAGACATGCCTAGTGAAAAAAATGTGGGACTAGCTTGGTATGTAAAGTAGACCAATACTGCAGCTGCAGGTTTGTCCTGGTTTCCAGTCATGAAACCTTTGTAGCTTACCGGCTTTTACTTTTACCATTTGTTGTTGTTTAAGTACCTCCCTCGTCAGCTATGAGCTCTTTATCAGCTATTACTTGTTACTATTTAAGGGCAGCGGCGCCACACTTATTAGTAAGGGTTTCTGCTCAGCCTAGATGATTGGATATGGTCTGGTATGATGTTGGCTCTTGATCATTAATAGGCAGACCAACTCTATGACTGAATACATTTGCCTCTTGGGGGCGGGGGTTGATATCTGCCAAGAGGAGCAGATCATGAATTGATCAGGCCTGATAAGTTTTTTTTTGTTGCTGTTGAGACTTGGTGAAATGTAGGGCAGGCAGCCACGTATGTATTTGAAGTCATTCAGCCCAGTGTGTACGAGCCCCTCCAGTTTCTGTTGTTTCCCTATGGCGTGGATGTGTGAGTAGTGGGGGATGGGAGTCACCGTGTTTCTGGCATGTATGTGTGCATGTGTGTTAGTAGTAGTGACCCCCCCCTCCCCCTCATCGCTCTCTCCCGCTTGCGTTTTCTCTCTCCTCACCCCCTCCACCCCCCTGTGTCTTTCCTGCTCCGTTCTCACTCTTGGCAGGCAGCGGAGAGCACCAGCTCCTCCATTACATAGATGGAGAGTCCTCCCCCACCCTACACACACTCACACTCACACACACACACACACACTGTGCAACTACAGTGCACTATGGAAATCTACAATGATCTTGCCATCCTTGTTGAGCAGGCAAATGGAGTCTAGAGACTCATGTGGCTGATTTGGGTGAGGCTACAGCAAAGCTTCAGAAGTGAAAATACAGGTTAATGGTAGATTAATGTACAAGAATCTTGTTGTAGACCGAGCCGAAGGACAGGTGGACTGGTGAATCATCTTGTTACAATTCAGTGATCCAGTATAACCTGATGTGAGGCTCTTAAACTCTCCATCAAGGACCCCCAGAGAGATGATGGCCCATGAACCCCATGTAGTAAGACTTTGTCCATCAATATGGGAAGGTTGAAGGCTGAATTGAAGGCCTACAATGTATGTGGAGTTATGAGACTGAAACTTATTATTAGAATAGCCATTCATTTTCTTGACACTGCTCCAACCAGTCAGTACCAAGCGGCTTATCCATCAAATCACCGTCATTTCCAGTTGACACGGAAGCTGCGATAGAAACTGCAAGGAGCAGTTTACTTAACTTATGATGATAATAATAATAATAATAATAATAATTGAATAATAACAATAAATCACAATAATTGAAGAAATGTGCTGATTTAAGAGTTGTTACTTCTGCAAGTTGACTTACAAGGATTCAGAGGTCTGGAACCAGGCTAACTAGGAACCCTCTTGAAAGGAAATTCAGGCTTCACACAACCTGGGTCTTATTTTTGTAGTTTTGGGCATCACTCCTGTCATTAATATTAACTTTGTACTCACCAAATTTATTGCTAAAATCTGGGAATGTGGTGACATTGCTAAAAAAGAAGTTGGACACAGCAAGAAATATGAGCAGTCAGCTATTTTTCTCTTATTTGGAGGAAAAAATGAAGGCGAACTGTAAAATGATCGTCCAAAATGTCCATTGTAAATGTTCATCACAGTCTACAGACCCACTTCCTGATTCAACTTTGACCTACAGCACCACCATAATATCTATGCAATCAGGAATTGCTAGCAACATTTCAGGTGTCCTACTTTCAGTTTTACCTCCAAACAAGGTGGTTTAGATAATGTGACTCCTTTACAACCTGTCTGATCATCTGACTGCTCATGTTTTTTGCAAAGTCAGACTCTGTTGTAGAGATTGGCTAGAGAAATGATGGCCAAAACCATAAAAGTAAGACCCCCACCGCACATCCTGAATTTATCTAGCCAACATACTAGTGGTGGGAATTAGATCTCGACCCTCAGCATTCCCTGTCACCCTTGATACATAGGTGTGGAGGGTATTTCTTTTTCTTTTGGTTACATAGAGCTTCAGAATATAGCGATTATGTAATATTATGATATGGTGATTCAGTGTAATACCATGTAATCCAGTGTAATGACCAAGTGTGATGTAGTCAATGTGGTCCCAGTGCCTATTTGGTAGACCAGGGATCCAGTGTCATGTGCTGATATGGAATTGGAGCAAACCATACATTATTCCACATTGCTCACCATAAAAAAAACCTCTTCATTGCTCAGTATTACTGAATATCAGCTGTACCTTGTCGTGTCATGGGTGCGTAGAGGTTTATGGGACTAGGGCAGGAGGTAGGAGGTGTCCCAGAGCCTGAAATCTATCCGGAATAATTTCCCTGCCAGCACTGTTATGTCACCAGCGGCTGTCTGTCCTGCACAGGAATGCACGCTGGCTGGAGGGGGCCGAGTGAGATAGAGAGCACCCAAAGCTGACACACACACACACACACACACACACAGGCAGGACACCCACTGCTCTTCAGAGGTTGTGACTGAGGATAGTGGAAGACAGTATTTCTAAGCTTAGTCTTGAAAGGAAGCTGTCAAACATGGAGGTGAATCAAGGTGTGTATGTGTGTGTGTTTGTGTGTGTGTGTCTGTGTGTGTCCGTGTGTGTGAGTGAGAGAGTCCTCTGAGGATCTTGGCCATGGCATGGTGACAGTGTCGGGGTCTAGCAGAGCTGAAAGTGCAGAGGCTATTTTGGGACCTGGGGTGGGGGGGATCGGGAGGTCAGGTGGAGGTAGATGAGAGTTCAGGAACGCTGAGGGGATCTTCTTCGTCCCACCACCACCACCACCACCACCACCACCACCACAAAAAAGTACACTTCACCCTGTTTCTGCACCCTCTCTGTCTGTGTGTGTATGTGGTGTGCGCTGTTTAAACACTGCAATGCAGGAGTCATGCTGGCCACTAGCACACCTCCATCTCTCAGTTTACCTTCAGCACTATGTCTTCCCCCACCCCCACCTCTTCTCAGTACAACATGCACAGTGGATAATCAGTCAATATGCAGGGGCATAGTCCTGTCTGCTCCTGCCCCTGCCTTCTGTTTCTAGTTACTGTTACTATGTTTACCCCTGGCCTCCTCGTCACGTATCTGAGTGTGGTCCTTAAAAAGCACAAGTTTCCTCCATAGAACAAGCCTCGGGCATCAGAATAACCAGCCTGTTCTTCATATTTCCTAGAATCTCATTTTGTCAGCCGTTCTGACTGCTCATAAACTCCCACACAGCATTGTGTGTCTCTCTCTCACTCCCCTGCAGTAAGGCCTTGGACTGCAATGATGGCACACAGAGAGGAATCCTGTTTAATCAGTGGCTCTGTTATTATGTGTGGCTTCTCATACTGTATGTGTTTTATCTCCGCAGGTCTACGCACAATGAAATGGAAAAGAACAGGTATGTAAAAATGTCTTTGTGTGTTTGTGTGTGGCTGTGTGTGTGGCTTTGTGTGTGGCTGTGTGTGTGGCTGTTCCTCAATCCATAGTCCAGCTCACACCACCCATCTGCCAACGTGGAAAGTGTAAATTATGGGTTGTAGATGGACAATGTTTTCTTATATCAGATTGTCAAGAATCACTGTTATGTATGGAGGATCAGTTTACCCAGAATTCAAATTAAAAAGGAAATTAAAAGAGAAAATGGTTAATAAATAATAATTATTTTAATACTCAGGATGATCAGGCCATAATTAAATATTAAATGCATTGTTGTTAAAATGTTAAAATGGTCATTTGAAAATGAAAAGTGAAATTTTAAATCCTGAAATGGGAAAATATACAAGTTTCAATGTAAATAGTTATGTGTTATTGAAAAGGAAAAGGAATAACAACATTTGAAAGAGAAAATAGAATTATTAAGATATAATGGGTTGTTTTTTTAAAGGCATTTTAAGTCAGAATATGATTTTTTTTTTTTTTTTGGTGCTGTCTAAGTCCCCGTCACTCTCGGTGCTTCCATCCTGCCTGTGCTAGTTGATCCAAACCAGCAGCTCAGTGGACAGCCTGAATAATATATGGCCCTGAGGCCTGTGCCTGGGATTTAACCCTCTGCATGTGTGTCCATGAGCGTGTGTGTGTGACACCTCATGCCCAGCAGTAAGTCAAAATTATGACCACAGCCCGTCGCCCCGTTACACTTGAGAACATTCATAGCCTTTAGCCAGTTTCTCCCACCAGTAGCTTGATGATAGAAAGCCATCATAGGCAGATAGTAAATTACTCGTGGTGACCCACTGCTAGCAAAGCCAGAGGAGTGCAACAAGACCCATCCCCCCCTCCAACAATATTGGCTCAGTGAAATATCCACACACACATTCAAAGTCCTGTTTTGTACAACTCCCATCCCCTCTGTCGCTGCACACAGGACCAAGAGCGTGTCTGTGTGTGTCTGTGTGTGTCTGTGTGTGTCTGTGTGTGTCTGTGTGTGTGTTAACCCTAACTCCAGCCACCACCTCACTGTCGGGGGTCAGAGGGCGAGAGCGAAGACAGTGGGGTGATTTATTGCTGGTCAGGCAAAGTGCATCACGCTGACCTAGTTGTAGTTTTTAGCTTGCTGTAGATGTGGTTTTTGAGAGGCTGCTGAAAGAGGAACCATTTTGGGTTGTAACAGACGACTCGGTTGCAACTGTTTTTTATGCAACAAATTCGACTTGCATATTTAACTCATTTCGGACCAAACAGGCATACTCGGACCAGTCGCTTGCATTTAACAAGGACTCAAGAGCGAAATTAGGGCAGAGAAATGTAGGTTCTGGCCTCAAGCTGCGAGCACACGAGCCTGTAGCTCCACATACATACTCACCTATTGACACACTGCACTGAAGCCACACTGAACCAGAATAACCTGTTGCTGAAATAGCGCTGTGTGTTACAGCCACGCCTGAAGTGTTTTTTCTCTCACTCAGACACCATGTGACCTGTGCTGTTTCCTGAATCTGCTGCTCATCAGTGCTGTTTAACAAACATTAGCTAGCCCTGCTGATCCCTTTATTATGTCAGAACAACACAGGCAAGGGCATTTCCATGTTATGTAATGGCAATCTGCATGCCCTTTGGACAGCGCCAGCTGAGAAACAGGCTCTTGGTTTCAGCCGCTGACTACTGCTTTGTGTGTGTGTGTGTGTGTGTGTG
>NTHP01000004.1:693711-716541 GCA_003416845.1 Oplegnathus fasciatus | reverse complement strand
GTGTGTGTGTGTGTGTCAATATATTTGTGTGCGTCCTCTGCCCACAGTCAACTCTTATCCTCTGTCCATATGTCCGATTTTGAATAAAGTCTTTCCGGCAGTGACGCTCACATCAGGATTACCCACAGCCGACAATAAACGAACAGCTCATCCAGCCGGCCCTCAGCTGCCGAAAGAACATTTTTACACTCACACTCAGGAAGACTCTGACGTACACACGCCCACTCGCTCAGGCACACACAGGCATACAGACACGTACACACTCCGCCGAGGCTGGAGCTGGAGGTGTATGTTGTATAACAGCGGGGTCAAGTGGTCACAAACACCCACCAGACCTCAGCTACTGCCAAGGCTGCCAGCTTAGAACGGCTGAGAGGGGGAGGTGGGGGGTTGTTATGGGACAGGTGACATTAATAATGATCTCAGATATGAACATATGTCACAGATCTTTGGATTTCAGCACATTTCTGTTTTCTTGTCGAGGGAGGATTTGTACACTGTTGCTCAATGAAAGATCCCATGTAGCAACAGTATGTAATAATGTTACAATGCTGAAGAAATCCACACAGGAGAGTCTCATCACTTCATATAGAAGCTGTGCAAACCTTTTACTCACCACCTCTTAATATGAGTGAGTAACTCTATTTGTTCCACAAAGCAGAGGGACCAAAACACATGTACAGTAGCTCATAGAGAAAATACCTCATTGACATTTAAGTGTTTTTTTCTTTCTCTTTCCTTTTCCCTTTTTGTTTGGGTACTGATTCTCTCTTTTTCCTTCTTGGCTGATATTTAGTTTCTATATCTGTCGATGCCAAAGTTGCATTAAATGTGTCTTTGGTACTGCACAAAATGTGTCTCCAGCTTTAAGTATTCAAAACTGTCAAATATTGAAAGATAGCACTCTGAACTTTACTTATTTAATTGGACCATTTTTGATTGAAATTAAAATGTTCTCAATTTTAGACTGTATCTTATTCAGGCACGGTTCTTGTAAGGCTGCCTGAATATAGATTTAACATTTTAGAGGTTTGGCGATGCGGTTGAAAGCTCCAGAAAAAAGTTGAGTTGTTTATTTATTTGTCAGACTACTCTTCCCAAGGCCAAGAATGAACTTTCATGCTCAGCAAATCACATGCTTGTTTTTTTGTGTATCTGACGTGAAGAAAGCCAATGATGTTTGACCGTTTCTCTCTCTTTGTTTCTTCTCTTCTGTGTTCAGACGGGCACATCTACGGCTCTGTTTAGAGCGCTTGAAATCCCTCGTTCCCTTAGGACCAGATGCTAACAGGCACACCACCCTCAGCCTGCTGATGAAGGCCAAAGATCATATCAAGGTGCGTGTATATATAGTACGTGTGTTTGGTACTCACCTAATCAGTGTGAAGAGGGCAATTTGTTGAGCACTGTGGTGGGTGAGTGTGTTAGTATTGTGTGTTTGAGTGACTGAAATGTCTTAGATAAGCCACTGAGGGAACACGCACACACACACACACACACACACACACACACACACACACATTTTACACAACTTCTCCTTAAGTGTTGTGTTTTTTCTCTTCCCACCCTGCAGAGGTTGGAGGAGAGCGATAGGAGAGCTCAGCACACCGTGGAGCAGCTACAGCGGGAGCAGAGACACCTGAGGAGGCGTCTGGAGCAGCTGGGGGTGGAGAGGACCCGCACGGACAGTACCGGCTCCACTCTGTCCTCTGACAAGTCCGACTCTGACCAAGGTGAGCCTTCACACCGGCACACAGAAAAATACACTGACTGCCCTCCATGAAATAGTTGATGTTGCAGGTGAATCCAGATGAGAACAAGAGGACAATAAACACATCTACTCCCATAAATGATATTGAAGCTCTCTGCACAAATAATACGTTACTGCGGTCATTTGTGTCTTTTCAGTGGATTGGATGTTTTTATTTATATTTATGTAATTATTCAGAGATTGTAAGTGACACCATACTGTGGTGAAGAACTCCAGAGCTATTTATCTTGTGGTTAACAGCTGTCTCACATAAATCAAATTATGTAAATTAATAATGGGGGGAGGGGGGCTGTTTAGTTGGAAATTCAAAACAGGAAGGATTAATTATAGTTTTCTGGAGCCAGCTATCTTCTTTATAGAGAAAAGATGGCTGAATAGTTTGTTTTTTAAGTTTCTATTAAACTGAACTATTTCATCTCTTTTTGAACCGTAACTCCTCTTTATCTGGTCAAACTAATAATAAATCAGTGAATTGATGTTAAGTATGCAGCATACAGTATTCTAGTGTTGTGGCACATGATTGTGTTTTACTGATTTCAAGGAGGTTTCACTGTAACTAGTACAGATGTCTCGGGGCTGCTGTCCACCAAAATAATTTATAATAACATGTTAAAATGTGGTAAGAATACGAAGTGTGGCCTCTCAAGTCGTAGTCAGTTCTATATACAATCAGCAAAGTTGCTGCTCTGTAAAACAACAGGGATTATAAATATTATTAACAGGGTTTGAGAAATAATTCACAGTAAGTCAGGCTATGATCCCTTCATCACAATTATGTGTCTTACAGAACTATAAGCCTGCTTGTATCTAACTAATCAAAAGTTAAATCACTAAATAAAATGGTCCACTGTAGTGCACAATATGGCCATCAAACTTAAGCGTTAATGTAATGTCTTTATAAACAATGAAAGTATTTCTAACGTGGGGAAAAAAGCAAAACACAACAGGGATTTGCTGTAGGTGCAAAGCATACAGAGTCATGTACACACACATGCAGATTTAAGATATGCATATGGCAGCTGCCTTCTGCTGTTGACTGTACAGGTGCTGGAACAAATGACTGAAGTGATTTTGCCCCACCAGCTTTTGAAAAACCTTCAGGAAAACTTGAATAGATGAATGATAACATTGAATGATCATTCAACCATATAACACTATTGTCTTTGTGTTCCAACAGAGGACCTGGACGTGGATGTGGAGGGGACAGACTACCTGCTGGGTGACCTGGAGTGGAGCACCAGCAGTGTGAGCGACTCAGGGGACGAGCGAGGTAGCCTGCGCAGCAGCTGTAGCGATGAGGGCTACTCCAGCGCCAGCCTGCAGCGCCTGCAGGACACTCAGGAGACGGCCAAGCAGCTGGGCTGCAGCCTATAGACAGCACTGGTCACTGACACAACTCCCACCTCCCCCCTCAGCCAATCCAGTCCCAAGATTGTCTCACCACTCCCTTCCCTTCCTCCCTCCCTCCCTCCCTACCAGGACCGACCAAGTCTGAGGCCTCTCCTCCAGCCAGGCCTCTGCGGAGACTTCCTGTCCCCACAGTGACTTCCATACAGACTGCAACACCTCCAAGACAGCCGCCCACATCCAGCACATCATCAGCGGTCAGTCTTTAGGGTGTCACCCGCTCTGCTCTGCACCAATCAAACGAGGATTTTAAAGACACTCCACCCCTCCGTCCATCAGAAACACAACTTTCAGCCAGAGAATGTTACCACACAATATCCCACTGCCTCTTTTTCTATGCCTCAAGAGCCATGGGAAGCGCTTATGAGATTTCACCGTTACTTCACACATACTTAGACACATATACACACACCCCTCCATCTCTCCTACTTGTCCAGTGAGACAGAGTCCTCCCAAAGGTGTGACACTGACATGATGCGGGGCTTTTTTCTGCCCTGTTCACCAGTCAACCATCTGTGCATGGTATTTTGCACTTAAAATTGCTTTTGTAGACAAAGATGCTGTCTCTTAAAGACTTAAAGGCCCCCACTACAGCTGTTGCAGTAATGATACCAGATGAAGTGAGTGTTAGAAAACCATGTCAGTCGTCTGCCTGTCCTGTACGGCACAGCAGAGTTCGTGGACACTAAAGTAGACAGTGTGAGGTGTTTTAAGTGGCAGGGCCGACAGCAATACGTCCCTTAGTATCCAGGCTTTGGCAGGCAGGCTCATAACTACCCTGTAATTTTTTGTCCACACCTGCCACTCAGAGGAAAAAGTAACACAAAAACAAACAAAAAAAAAATTGTGCAGCATGAGATTGTGACGGGGCCGGGGGATACGGGAGGGTTTTGGGGGTGGGTTTGATGTTTTCTGCCTCTCTCTGATGACTGTGGCGTTTTTACAGTATCCTTTTATCATAATGTGTGTATGTCACGTCTGAGCCTGGCGACGACAGGGGTCACTAGCAGGTTTGGAAACTTCAAAACACCAGCCACCAGGCCGAATGCTGGTATATTTTGGCAGGTGCTGGTACGTTTTTGTACACTACTTCTTCACTGCCCCGTTCACCAGGTATTTTTAGGAAGGGACGAGCCTATTTACTGAGAGCAGTCGAGAGACTGGAGCACATTCCATTATGTAGAGAGGACAGGCAGGTGAGATTGAGAGCATTATTTTTTTGCGAGCGGATGTTCCTGCCAATTATTTATGAAGGGGGGAGTTCAGTTTGAGACGAGCCGAGTCACCCTAAAAACAGAAGGACTGGCTTTAACTTTTCAGTGGGAACACTCTGAGAAAGGCCCGAAGCTTTCTCTGTGTTCACGTATGAAAAGCACTAAAATGTTAAAACCACAGATTTTCTCTCCTTTGCCTTGCCTCCATAGCTATTTATTGTTCCTGCAGAAATGTACACCTTTTAATGTAAATAGTTTACAGAAAGATCTCTATGTCTATCAAACAAATGTATTTATTAGATATACTACATATATAGATGAATATATATAAATATATTTAATTAGTCATAGCCTATGTTCTTCTTGTGAGGTTTATTGAGAGTTTCCTATGTGTAGTTTGTTTGCACAGCCTAGTCAATCCATAGAATATTTAGAAACGTTTCTTGTGCCTCGAGGCTTTTGTGTCTGTTCAGAATTCGGCACGGTGCTCCTAGAAATTAAAATGTTTTCTTTGTGGTTGATCATAAGTTTAGCTGTTTTCAAAGCCACGTTGCCCTTTAACGGGGGAATAAAAGGACAAAAAAATCTGAATAATTGATAAAAATGTGAATTAAAAAAGTATAAAAGTGAGAGGAGCTGGTGGCCAGGTTGAGTGGTGGTGGTGATGGTTCCTCTGGCAGAGCTGTGCTGCCTGTTCGCCCACCTCCGTGCCCAGGAACCTCAAACAAAATGGCTGCTCCGCCTGGTGAGATTTCAGCCCTTTTGTTTTTGGTTCAGAGTCGTCACAGGCAGGGAGAGGATTGCAGCTTTTTGAATGTAGATGTCCTCAAGCCAGCATCGTAGCAGCACAGTGCCAACCTCCCCGCTCCTTCCTGCTTCCACCGCTCGCAAATCTCAGTTAAAGCATGAAGGTGACTCAGAAAAATAGATATAGGATTGTTCAGTCTTTGAGTGTGGAATGCTGCTTTTTTGTCAAATTGAAACCTTTTCAAACGGAGAGGAACTGTGTAGCCACGCTATAAGGGGGGACTAAAGGGGAAATGTATTGTATGAAAATTAGCTGTGAGTGTGCAGGCGTGTTCACTGAAATGTCTGTCGGTGCGTGCATGTGTATACAGTATGTGAGTGTGTGTTTGTGTGTTTATTTCGTCACTGTCTTCAGAGAGAAATTTTTGGGGTGGTCGAGGGTGGGTGGTTTAAAAAAACAAACAAACATGTAAGGCTATGTTTCTGTTCTGGTTTTCTGTTCATTTGTTTACTAGTAAAATGCAAAAAAAGTCCACAAAGACTTCATGTATTAACCTAAGCATTAATGTCTGTCTATGGGAGTCTCCTGTTTCCTCCTTTTTTCCATCCATGGCCTGTCGTCTGTCTTCCGCCAATCTCCGTGTGTGTGCGTGTATCCTGTGTGCGTGCGTGTGCTTGCACATGTACGCATGTGTGAGCGTGACTCCCTCCTCCACATGCTGCGTCGGCATCCGTGGTGCGGGCGAGGCAGGGGTGTGTGTGGTGGGGCAGTGTGTGTGTCAATGATCACATGCAACCATTGCTCCTCACCTCATCCCCCCTTACTCCCCTCTAAAAAAGACCCTGGTGCTCTCAGCATCTGCCTTAAGAAGCAGGTGTGGAATCTCTCAAAGAACAAGACTAAAGTCAGACCAGTTGTTTAAGCTACAGGTTTCAGCATCAGGGGAAACTCATGTTCATGTGTATATTTGGTTTTTGCACAGTTTGTCCCTGCATACAAAGTGGCTAATAATGCCTTAAAACAGACACAAATGTACGACCTATATTATGATATGTACGAGTGTATATGATATACCGACATGTATAACAAAGGCCATTCCTTTTCATTGTGACAGTCTCAGGCATGGTGCTTTCATGCATTACACAGCGCACACACACACACAAACACACAGACACGCCACGTCATAGCTCCATGAACATCGTCGTCGCCTGCCGCCTTTCTCCTCAGAAAGGTCAAATGTCTGTTCATTGAACAATAACTTAAAGGAGGGCGTTTTGTGCACGCACTTTTTAAGATTTGGAGAATTTGGACACAGTCTTCTAAAGAAATCACTTCAAATGTGGGGGGAAAAAAACCCTTTGGAAATGAATTGTGGAGCAGCAATTTATATTTGCCATTGATATCAAAGGAATAAAACATTTGAAACCCTTGTTTACCTACCTATCACCTTGTCATTGTCTTTGTTTGTGGTTGAAGACACCAAAGCCTGTACAGTAATTATATTGTAAGAACAAATGAAGGCTTTAACTGAGGAATCCAACCCACCAGTTTCTCATACAATGAATAATCTTCATGCAGAGGTTGAATAGACGGTAATGAGGAGGTTTTTTCACAGCAGATGAAAGAAAGCCTCCACGGGGGCTTGATCCTCACCAGCCATCCAGTGTGTTTCAGAGTAATCTGCTGGCCAAATCCCAGGTTTGCATGATCACAGCCATCTGACTGCTGTTCAATAACACACACAAAGCGTAGAGAAGGAGAACAAGGAGGGGGGATGAGCGTCTTGAAAAGCATCCCGCATCCCATCTGGAGGGGGAGGGGAGCCATAGGAAAAGACTTGTTTTCCACATTAGCTCCAATACCATTTCAGTATATTGCAGCTCTTGGACTGGCAATCTTGCCTGAGGACTGAGCTCCAACAGGTGTACAAATGCTCACATGCACCCAGTCCATTCTGGATAAAGGGCATGTCCTCTCCACCATCTGCATCTACACCCAAATGCACCAGGCTGCCACCTAGAATCTATTGTTTCCTTGTAAAGTAACCAAATACATCAGGCTGTTATTGATCTTTGATAAGTCACATATCACCCAGGCTGGGTTGCCCCACTTTGATATGATAAATAGAATAGTTTTTGGTCTCACATGTAGTGTAGAATCGATCAACACTACTCCCAACATACAGTAGGGGTCAGGGCCCACCAAGGGGTTACACCATACATCTAACAGGTTGTGAGACAAAAAATAAATTCAGATGTTCCTCTTTGCTTTTCTTGTGAATTACAGGGTAATATGACCTCTCCTGGGTTGCTCCAGCTATTTGTAGCTAAATCCATCTGGTTAGCTACTAGCTAAAACTTGAGAAATAGCTAGTTAAGACTTAAGTAGATTGGCTGCTAGGAAACATCTGCAGGATCGTCCAATGGACCTCTTTTAGTCTGAAGACGTCATAAATTAGCAAGCTAACGTTACGTTAATAAGTTAATTCAGTTAGCTGCAACAGTTCCACCTTTAGTAGCAACTAATCTCTGTGTAAGAGCTCTGGTGGTGCAACTTGTTTTAAAGTTTTAATAACTTAACCACAAGTTCGAACTTCCAAACAGCAGACGTGACAGGCTCTAGGCCTTGAAAGATTATTGAAATATTTACTTTTACTTCTTGATTGACTTAAACATAGACATAAAGAACTGCTGACGATGGTTTGCAATTAGACCTTGCCTCACTTTAAAGGCCAAAAAGGTTTAGAATGACTGGTCTATAGAGGGCCTTTAACACACAGCATTGAAGNNAGCTGAAAGATATCAACAAATATCATATAATCTTATATCATATAATATGTGACCATGTGTTAACCACTGTCGAAAGCAGAGCTGTGTGTCCCAGCTGTATTCCTGTTGACAATACAGTGTCAGGGTCATGAGAATGAGTCCATTATGTGGTGGGGGAGGTACAGCAGGGTCAGGGCTGTCAAGGAAAGGCCTGAGATAGGCTCAGCACAATGGAGCGTACAGGATGGTCTCTATATGCCTCACATGTCATATCATATTTCTATCTATCTATCTATCTATCTAGCTCAGTGTTGGCGTAAGATAATTTTTCAGTCACGTTCGACTGTAAAGCACTTAAAAGGCGTCCACCAAAAGACACACCTTACGTTTAATCTGCACATGAAACAGGAGACAGACACCGCAATGCAGCTCAGCCTGAGCCAAGCGCAACACACTCCAGCTGAGCTGTACTGACATAACCTACCTGCTGGTGTGTGTATAGAAATGTTGTTGACAGAGTTGTGTAAGTAAGTGCGTTTGTTTGCCGGGCGTGTGTCAGAGCCACAGGCCTACTGACCCACCTCTGCACGTCCTCACTTGTCAGATTAGTCAAATCCAGCAGCTTATCCAGGACCTGCACACCCAGCTTACTTTGACCTCCGCCTCCCAGGTCTGTCCTGACCAATCTTACGCCTCACACACCTGCAAACCAACACACACGCGCGCAGACACCTAATGCAGGGAACACACCTGCATGACACACACACACCAAACAACAACAAATTATGTTTGCCATGGCAACACACAACAACACCAAGCCCTTGGGAACAATTGAGTGAGTATGTAGTGATTCAATCACTTATAGGCATCAAGTCGCCAAAAGGAGAGCACACAATGACTCCCTCCACCCCCTGACTCTCCCCACTGTCGTGTGATGATGATTAAGTACAGTCAGAAGTGGGATGATAGTATATATAGTAGTAATGGCAATCACTGTATGCTATTTGATACTCAATTTATATTTACACGAATACATTGTGTTTTCTTTTTTAAATACTTTTTATACTGCTATACTTTTTTTTGAAACATTTTGATATGTCATGGCAGGAAAAAGTGGAATTAATGATCGCAGTCATCATTAACGATGATTAATGATGACTGCATTCCATTTAAGTCAGTACCAGGGTTTAGGTATTGTGCATGCTGGCTCAGTGTCATGGCTTACTGGGACATTTTAATGGAACTGAGCCATCATTAATGTTATTAGTTACAGTCACAATGTATGAAAAATGTCCATTATCACCATGTAGATGACTGTTTTTCACAGGTCTACAATTATAATCAATCCTCCGGGTTTAGATTATGGAACACGACAGCCCTCCAGTAAAGTATAAAAAGTAGTTTTTTACAGTCAAGTATCATATTGGATCCATATATCCTGTGGATCAAAATCTTTTTCAATCATGTCTCCCAAGTGAAAGCTAAAAAGTTTTTGCACCTCCAACCGGTGCTTTTAGCTGAACTAATCAATAATTTTATATCAACAAAGGATTCAGTGATGTGAGGGTGTGAAATGGCCCCCGTGGTCAGCAGAGAGTGCAGTTTTAGCATCTTTTAGCTCATTGTTTTGGTTTCAGCCCACAATTGTACAGCTTTGGTTTACTCTCACCGCTCTCATCGACCTCGTTTCCAGCTGCATCAGGCTGCTGTTAAAGATAAACTGACTGCGCGCTCCCTGCCCCGCACCAAACGACAGACAGACAAAGTTAGCAACTAGCTGGTGAACATAGTGGAGCATTTAGCAACCAAAGAGTCAGATATTTCCCTCAGGGGAAAAGACCAAAATCAGAGCTAAAAGGAGAGTGAATATTGCACTTCCATTGGTTGAACAGACACTCAGTGAATGCTAATGTTGCCCCATGTTTGCTGGATGTCAGTGTAGGTTGTTCTGCTGCCTCCAAGTGGCCAACAAATCTATTAATACAGCTTTATTTAACTGAAAGGATTGAAGGTTATTGAAATAGTCTGAATTACAATTCTGTGAAGGTGGACCACAGTGTCTCTCTGGAAACTGATTAAAAACATCAATGAATAGTAAATGCGTATGTTACAGATCCACATTCACCTTTCAGTAAGACATTTCCCATCCAAAGTCAATGAATTTATCTGAGCTCCGCTGGGTTTCATCACCTGAACAGAAATCCTGCAGTAGCCGGATACAGTAGGGCTCCATGTCTGATCATAATGTGCTACGGGTGGAAGTGACAACAGCCTTACACGATCATCCTCCATCACAGCTGACAGCTCATCTGATCTTGCAAGAGATAGAAATTTGAGTGTGTGTGTGTATATGTGTGCTTTGCATGTGTATGTGTGTGTGTGTGTATATGCAAACAGATGGAGGAGATCGTCCGCATGCGGGAAAGAGGGGTCCCGGGGGACCGGAGTGAAGAGTGCACATCAGACAAGATCAGTGCATCCGAGATAGAACAAAAGCGAGGGAGCTGAGTGGCCTGTGCGTGACACGTAGTAAACCCCTTCACAGAAACCCTCGCTTAGCGCTTGTGAGTAACACCTGGCATATCAAAGCACCAAAGGGAAACTGGTTTCAAAGGAGCAGGGCTGCTGGAGAGAGTTTTGTGTGGGGGGCCTCCATGGAGATCTGGGAATTTCTGAGTTATTAGATGCTGTTATATACGTAAAGAAAAATAATGCCACTCAGACATTAAAATATACAGTACATGTGGTCAAATAACATCTTCAGTTCATCATTATAGCATCAGCAATGACTCAGATGGGAACTGTTGTATTTACAGTGTTTCCCTGTCAGTGCTGAATGCAGTAAGTATGAGGTGGACCACACTGACTGAGCCATATCTAATAATCAATGATACTATATATTGTTTTAAACCTACTTCAGAATAACCCTGGTGGTTAGGCTGCTGAAGTACAGCTGGAGTGTGCTGTGGAATAGTGTTTACAAGTTTATTAGATGAAACCGCAGTGAGGATAGTGTGGCTGGGCCGGCAGCAGCAGCGGTTGGGACAGCAGAAGAAGAAAGGTTAGAGAGGCAGGCTGGTGGATGGAGGGTCACTATGTTCGAATCCCACCAGAGGAGGTGGGGGGACAGGGTTAATAAACAATATTCTTATCCCCCACCCTCAGCACATGGTGTTACAGCATGCAGAGTGAGGGGCTTTGTATGTCTCACCTCACGGTGACAAGACTCCAGAAAGTTACTGCACCAAGAAATAGTCTGGCACTTACACATAACCCCTGTAAAATGTTTGTACACTTTGGTTTTTGTACAGATTAATCGAGACTTAATTAAGTTAATTAAGACTAGTCTAACTCGTTAATTAGTGAACTTTAGAGGGGATAGTAGGTAGATTTTGCAATCTCTGACAGAGCCAGGCAGTTTCACTGCAGTCTTTATGCTAAGCTAAGCTGGTTGTATGATATGATATGAGAGTGGTATCAATTTCCTCTACTCTTGGCAAGGAAGCAAAAAAGCATATTTCTGAAAATGTCAAATTATCCTTTTAACATCTCACATATGGTTGTTGAATTAGTCCTGCCCCCTTTTTACGTAATAACTGTGGACAAATAAGACCAGAATTAAAATGACTGGCTCTCACTCTCTTACACCAGGACACATACTTTGGTATTGTTTATTAAAGGTTTTCTCTCATTTCCAGTAACAATAATGATAACGCTCCTTGCCCTGCATGGCTATATGTAATGAATAACTTCAATGATGACTCTGTTCCATTTGAGTGCCCCAGTGAGCCATGCTAGTGGACCAGTATGCACAATAAAAGGGGCCTGATTTTGGCTGAAATGCAGCCAGCATTATCAGCCTGTGCTTTTCCTACACTGACATGTCAAAATGTCTGCTGTTGAAAAAGGTGTATTACCTTGCGTTGCTCTATGTGTCTTTGTGTCATTGCCACAAACCCTGAAAGCCTCCTCTCTTATCCTGCTGGAGGAACAGCGCCCTCTTCCTGTTCTTTGTCATAAAGCACGACAGCATATTCCCCGTGAAACTATCTGCATGCAAAAGGTAATGTAGGGACTGCTCAAGGCTGCCAAATGTGGTCTTGTTTGTTTGCAGTCATTACACTGTTGTCTCAGTATTAATGTGGCAGTTGTTTATTGATGCAAAAACACTGCACCTGTACACTGAACTGAAAGTCAGTTTATGATACTGCAGTAAAGCCAGCAGTTTTGTATTACAGCTGATGGGATACATCAGTTGACTGAGTGAATGAGGCTTTGATGGCATGTATCACTTTACTGAGTGATGTGATGCGTTCAGTAAACTAAATTGAATAAAGGTGGCGTCTGTCCTGCTTCTGAGCTGTTTGGTAACTAGAAAGGGGAGACGGGGAGGCTGAGCAAGATACAGAAATCAGCCATTTCTGGCTACCTGTCATTTCCTGCTGAGTCACTGGCATCCTCCTGCTTCAATAGGCCCTTTTGTTACCAAAGACTCAATGCCTGGGCAGCCAAGGTAAAGTGCTACAGTCTCTCTCGCTCTCTCTCGCTCTCTCTCTCTCTCACACACACACACACAACATGCAGTCTGTCTGTATGAGTGTGTACACGATGATGATTTCTCAGTCTTTATGAAGTGAACTGTAATGTGAGGCGTTAGCTGTCATGATATGGTGTGTTTGTGTATCTTCATTGATGCCCTGCAGCTTTACATCCTGGAAACTGACTAGTTGAGTGACCTTGGGGGCTGACCAACACATCACAGTCTTCTGTGGCCTGGTAGCCTTAAATGCACGATTATACTGTATGTCCACATTATACCCACAGTCATTATAGACACTCAGTTGCCAGTTTATTAGATACACCTAGCTTAGACTAATGCGGTCTAATACAACAGCCCTGCAATAAATCCTATCTTCATCTTTAAGGTTATAGTGTTAGAGGGGCGCTGAGTCAACTGTACGATCTTTTTGGAGGATGTAGTTTGTGGTGCTGTTGAACTGTGTTGCTTCATAGAGAGATGTTTCCGTTATTTAGCCCACGCTCAATGATATAAACATTATAACCTTCATGAAGGTGGGATTTATTGCAGGACTCTTATATTAGACAGCTTGGTGTTCCTAATAATCTACTATTTGCAAATAAAGGCAAAGCTGTCAGTATGAAGAAGTTCGAACATGAAAGAGGTGCAGTGATGAGAGTAAGGATGTGGTTTTTGTTTACACGTGCTCAGCATCAGCTCAGATCTGCTGGACATGTGATGTACCATTGATGCTTTAGCCTCCCCTAGTGGTTAACATGTGTAAGTAAAACTCAAAAGACTCCTTTCATCTATCTATCTATCTATCTATCTATCTATCTATCTATCTATCTATCTATCTATCCATCACAACATAGAGTAGACACCATACTGACATTGGTTCCAAAACAAATAGATAAAAGTGATGAAAGTAGTCACTGGAATGGAGGTAACTGCATGATTCCAGTTTTCTGATTTTTTTAAAATTAAATAAATATCACTGTCTTGAATAAAAGAAGAATCTAGAGATTGGACCACCTTAAAATGACTCTTCATGTAAGACACATGTGAAATCCAGAAACAAGCTGATCTGCACTAAAATCAATAGCAGATACACTATATCACACTCCATGAGGGAAGATTTTAAAAATCATGTGTTTAAAGAGTAGACTTCAGGGCTGGTTTGTTATGGATATGTTGTTGCTGATACTTTCTAGTATCAACTGTGTTATTTGCAGTGAAAAAACTAAATTTCACTTTTCCACCAAAAAAAAACCCATTATATTGTTCAGATTTATTCCCAGTGTAAAAGTCGCATCATCAGAATCGGTCTGAGGGATTTAGGATGAGCGACTGTGTTGCACATTTTCGCTGTTTGGGCTGGTTTCCAGACCGGCAGTGTGAACATGAGCACCGGAGGCGCCTTGTGTGGCGTGTGGAGGTGGTGAGGCTGCAGTCCTGTGGGTGGCTGCTCTCTCCTGTGCAGGGGCGTGGTCCTTCTCCTGCCTCCAGCCTGGATCAGGACCAAGGCCAGCGACAGCTCTGCGCAACACTAAAACACCACACAGGCCAGACATGACTTCTTACCTACAGGGACTGAATACTGTGTGGTGACGGCTCACTGTGGCTCACTGTATGCATCTTATACATTTGGATATAATGTTAATACAACTTCTATATCAGGTTTACACACATTTTAAGGCAGTCCTGTAGACTTATAGTTCAAGTGATCAGTTATTTAGAGTTTCTGTGGGCTGCTGCTGGTTGTGATGAGGACTGCAGTGATTATGTTTGGAAACATAAACACTTTTATTGCTCTCATGTATGTAATTTCATGTTTTTGTTGTGATGCAGTTTGATGATGGCCGACAGGAGGTCACGGTGATGGCTAACTTAAAACTGACCAATCCATCACTGATGCTTCCACGTTCCAGGACTGTAGATGAGACTGCGATGATGTGGGAGTGCAAGAATCAGGCCACTATAATGAGCCTCATCCCGCATTCCGATATTGCGGAGGTCGGGGGGATGAGGGCGGCTGGATGCACACTGCAGCACCAAAACACACTCTGGCGCACAGCTCGACACATCGATCCCATTTACCATTCTGCAGGGACAGCAAAGAAAAACTGCAATGACAGTGGACAGTATGGACTGAAGGTAACACGAGACAGTCCAGTGGGATAATAAACGTACAGGGGAGAGGAGATTACACGTGTGGTTTTTATCATGATGTGATGTTATTTGCACGTCATTAAGTCCGAACATGAGAGGAAATCGTGAGTTAATAACTTAATGAAAAGTGAAGTTCACCAGTTATATAAGTCCTCAGGTCAAACAGGCTACAATAAAGCCTCCATACAAAACGTGATCTTCATTTAGAGTTGCTGTGTGTGGATGCCGGGGCTAAAAGGCAGAAAAGAGGAGCTGCATGAGTGAATTCGTGTCTCCCCAGAGGGTGGAGGCTTTCTGCAAAAGCTTGCAGGTTTCCCCTCATCTTCTGTTGTCCCTGCGTCAAATGATGCGCCGGCGCCTTCACTATAAAAGCACCTGTCCTGGCCAGACATCACTCGCATCTCACTTTTTCTCTCTCTCACACACACTCACCCTCACACTCTCCTAAACTCCACACACACTCTCTCTCTCTCTCTCTCCCTTACAGAGCAGTGGGACCGGACACCACCAAGGTAAAGGAATCATGAGTTACTCCAGCGACATTTACAGCAGCAGCTCCTATCGGAAGATCTTCGGAGATGCGCCCCGGTCCGGCCGCGTGGGTCTGGGCAGCAGCAGCAGCCCGTCCCGCCTGCACTCTGCGGGATACCGCAGCAGCCACCGCACCTATGGTTCCTCCCCCGCGATGTCCTCCACCACCTACCGCAGGACAGCGGCGTCCGGCCGCGTCTTCTCCTCCATGCCGGACTCCATGATGGACCTGACCCAGTCCACCGCGGTCACCAACGAGCTCAAGATCATCCGCACCAACGAGAAGGAGCAGCTGCAGGGCCTCAACGACCGCTTCGTGTCCTTCATTGAGAAAGTGCACAACCTGGAGCAGCAGAATAAAGTCCTGGAGGCGGAGGTCACCATGCTGCGGCAGCGCAACAACGAGCCCTCGCGCCTGCACGAGCTGTACGAGCAGGAGATCCGCGAGCTGCGGGCGCGCGTGGAGGAGCTGACGCACGAGAAGAGCCAGATGCACCTGGACTGCGTGCAGATGAACGACACGCTGGAGCGCGTGAGGGAGAAGCTGGAGGAGGAGACCAAGCTGCGCGAGGAGGCGGAGAACACCCTGAAGGGCTACCGGAAGGACGTGGACGACGCCACCCTGGCGCGCCTGGAGCTGGAGAAGAAAGTGGAGTCTCTGCTGGACGAGATCGCCTTCCTCAGGAAAGTTCACGAGGAGGAGCTGCAGGAGCTGCAGTCGTCTCTGCAGGCCTCACAGGTACACACCCCACTGTGGTCTGATGACCTGCAGGTCCACACACTGACAGGTGGCCACAAACCCTCTAATATCCCTCAATCCTCGTGGCCTTCAGTTTTCAGTGTTACATCCATGTTTGACCATAAGCCAGTATTATTCCTACAGGGACTGAGGGTCGTGGACTGACTTCACAGTGACCGCATCAAACTTAATGGGAGGCTGTTCCATGCACTCCCTCACGCCTTCAGTAGACTATAACATTCATATAATATCGCAAATAGTATCAGAGAACCATATTATTGATTTGTTACAAATGCCTCACGTTATATACTTGGTCCACTACACCTGTCTATAATGGCTTCTGTTTATATATTAGCAAGTGTCCCGCAGTATTCCGGGTATCCAACAAGCTGCTGCCACAACGGGAAACATTTATAACATATAGTTGCAGTCTTGAAGCGTTTCTCTGTATGCACGACATACTGCGTCCTCCTCACACTGAACACTGCGCACTGGATAATTGATGGCACTGCAGTTCCGTTTCAGCACCACGCGCTGTCCCTCCCTCCCCCACTCATAACTCGGGGGTCTCGAGCGTCCCTTCAGCGTTCCGCGCGCTCCGTCACGCCCCCGTGCAAACTTTAAGATGTTTAGGCTAAAACAGTGTCTCTCTTTTTTCACCTGTCGATGCCGTTTTGTACAAAGTAGGTCGTAAAACTGTGTTCTCTGTGGGCATGTGATGTGTCATGTTACAGGGTTGCCTCTTCAAATATAAATACGCGTTGTGCAACAAGGTCATTATAAACTTATGGAGAGCTGCTGTGAGCCCCGCCACTAACTAGCTCATATTTTGGGGTTAATGGCGATGTTTTTATTAAAGGAGGTGAGGAAAGGGGGGAGGTGAGGAAAGGGGGTAGGGAGGGAGGGGGGGAAATGCGGAGAAATAGCGCATAATCCAGGGGTGTGGTCGTCCCAAGGGGCAACAGGCAGGACCAACCCTGTAAGGTACACTAGCAATTGTTTTTAAGTCCATTTGAAGCTGAACTGCTCTAACAGCAGCTCAACAGTGAAAATACTGTCACAGTTTAACACAAAAAGTTTTGCTGTGTCTTACCCAGGCGCGCGAGAAGGAGACAGAGTTGTTTTCATTAGCAAAACCATCAATAATATCGATTCGTGTACAAATATAGAAGCTCCTCGAGGTACTCTGAGTTTCTAATGGAGTTATTATGTATGGGGCTGTATTAGAGCTCATCATGTTGCAGATGGAGCAACAAGAAGATAAGCAAAGACACTGAAGTGAATAAGGGCAGCAGCCACTTTCACTGCAACTTTGGGCAGAAATCAATTCATTGAATATGCAGTAAGTCATGCAGCGGAGTGATGGTTGCTGGGTAGATTTCTCCAGGGTTTCTCCTCTTCCCTGCAGGGAATACTATTGCCATGTAAGCTATTGACAGCACAGCTCTCTCCAGCAGAGAAGTCTGAGTCAGCAGTCGATTCATCAGTCCTGCAGCAGCTCATCAACGCGCCGCTCACCTTATACATATATGTATATGTCACCAGCAGAAATACAGTCCAACTACAGCACAGAAAGAGAGTGTGCATTGAACACAGCTGTGAGCAGCAGAAAACATAGCATTTAAAAATCTATAAAATAACATTTTCCAACATCATCACTGTTTTTATCAGGCTGGTCAGTTCGTTAGCCACAGGTGTGGCTTGAAAGGCTTTTTTGTCATCCATGATGAAATTCAATCAGTTCAGCAAACCAGTGTGTTGCAGTGTCTGCAAATCACAGTCACGGACACAAATAAAGTTAACTGCTCACTAGAACATAGAAGCATTAAAGTATTCAGGCTTTAAGTATTCAGGGCACAAAGTTTTCCCACCTCAAGCTGGGATTCAAACTGAGATTGTTCCATAATCAAAATTAATATGGTTTATCGGGGTAAAAATCAACTTAAATAACTGAAATAATGTATAAGCAGTAAGCAAAAAAAGTACTTTCACACGGTACTGCATTTATTTACAGGTGTGACCTCTAGGCCTAAATCTAATAACGAGCACTCATATTAAAAAACGCCTCTCCTACATCCAGGTGTCGGTGGAGATGGACATGAGCAAGCCGGACCTGACTGCAGCCCTGAAGGACATTCGGGTTCAGTATGAGAACCTGTCGGCTAGGAACCAGGCCCAGGCAGAGGACTGGTACCGCTCCAAGTTCGCCAGCGTGACCGAGGCGGCTGCCCGCAACCAGGACGCCATCAAGCACTCAAAGGAGGAGCTGAGCGAGTACCGCAGGCAGGTGCAGGCCCGCACCCTGGAGATCGAGGCTCTTAGGGGCCACAACGAGGCCCTGGAGAGGCAGATTGCCGAGATGGAGGATCGCCACAACAATGAAATCGGAGAGATGCAGGTACATCAATGACACAGGGTGGTGAGATTTTGGTATTTTTTACATTTTGTTCTACCGTTTAATGAACCTTTATTTAACCAGGTCAGGCTAATAACAGTGACAATAAAATTTACAATAGTCTTGAATTCTGGCAGAGATATCAGACTCATCAATTTAAGTCTCAAGGACTCTGATGAAGGACATGACCTGGGATATGTAATTACACGAGTGTCTTTTATGAATCACTTTAATATTAAGAATGAAGACCCTCCTTGTTCAGTGTGACAAGACAAAAGGGAAACTCTCTACTTAGATCTTTATGAGCACATTTTCAATCTATCTCTATTCACAAGAGCATGACAAAATCATTTGTTTTTCGTAATATGATTTTGTGTGTGTGTGTGTGTGTGTGTGTAGGATACCATTCAGCAGCTGGAGGCTGCCCTGCGCAGCACCAAAGGAGAAATGTCCCGTCACCTGCGTGAATACCAGGACCTGCTGAACGTGAAGATGGCGCTGGACATCGAGATCGCTGCCTACAGGTTGGCTACATTACAAACAGTGCCTGAATTGATTGTCCCTCTTTCATGCAAATGGCTCAGTTATTTTCCCGCTGTGATAAGATATACGGAAGTGGTACAATGTGAAACCTTACAGTAACCTAACTCAGCCACTGTGATAATGTTCTGGGCAAATATACCAAAACAGACAAAGGAGGTGATGCCACAGATACTCCAGTGACATGAGATCCCTCAGGAGAGACACACTGAGATAATTATAGTAACGAAACCAGACTAGAGGCGACGTCATCTCTGTCTCTCTCTCCGTCTGTGCAGGAAGCTGCTGGAAGGCGAGGAGTGCCGCCTCAGCTCTGTTGGCGGAGCCATGGTCCAGTCCGGCTACCCCGGCTTCTCCTACATGTCGGCCCGCACCTACACCCTCGGAGCCTACAGGAAGTCTGAAGCCAAGCCCGAGGAGGAGGAGGAAGAGGCGGAGGAGGAGGAGGAGGAGGAGGGAGAGGAGGAGGGCGAGGAGGGAGAAGAGGGAGAGGAGGGAGAGGAGGGCGATGACCAGGAGGAGGGCGAGGGTGAGGGAGAGGAGGAGGAAGAGGAAGAAGAGGAGGAGGAGGAGAAGGTGAAAGGGAAGGAGGAGAAGGAGAAGAAGAAGGAGAGCCCCACTGGCAAGAACAGCAAGAGCTAAACTGCTTGTGTCAACATGATCATCTTCATCATTATCAGTAACACATTCCTCATCCCACCAATCACTGATATGGATCTGGTCCCTGTTCACGTCATCTCTGTCACACACAAACGCACACAATTCTGCACACTCCAGATGCCTCACACTTTTCTGTCTCTGTTCGCTCTGTAATTCAGAAGTGATTAGTACAAACTTTATTTGGTAGAGAAGGAGCTTCAGAAGGGAATCGGCGCATTAAAATGGCTGAAGAGTTTAAATCATTTACACACTGTGCAGAGGTCGTCATGATTTTACGTCACGGAAGTGCAGGGAGACGTGCAGAAAGCTTACATAGTTTCTTCAGTTCTGAACAGGATGATTTTTCCTCATACGCGCAGCAGTAAATGTGCCATTAATGATCTATAGTCACAGTAAGAGCAATCAAAACCTTGAAAGTAACAATTTTGTCAGCACACAAGATAAACGCACATATCCTGGAGCATGAGTAACAGCCAGTCCAACTTTTACGGTGCTATTTGATTTTTACATATAAAAGTTGGGGAGTACTGTAAGTAAAAGATTTTTATCACAGAACGAAGCTCTACCAGCTCATTCCTGAATGTCAGCTCGTTACACAGGAACGTTTCGAGGAAAAACTGCTTCTATTTGAACTGTAAGTCCGGCAGTTCCCACAGCAGGTGAATGCTTCCCGCTCCCCTCTTTCCTCCACTCTGTTCCTTACTCTCATTACTCTCCACTTAGTTCTGCATCTCATCTCCCCACCACGACAAAATGAAATGTACCACAAACCATTCAAGCCCTTTTCCATTCTCTTTAATTCACTGCAGTGTCACAGCACGGCAATAATGGCAACTCGGAGCTCAGAAAAATTGTATATACAAGTGTGCCGGGAGGGCGGGAGGTATTTGCAGTTGCTGGAAAGGAGGAGTGCTGCAGCTTCTCCACGAGGAAGTGCATCTTTGGGAATGAAACATGTAGAGTTTAAATTGCCGCTATATATAATTTTTTGGGAATATGAATTATACCCCCTTTGATTGATTCATTTGTCAGTAAATTTATCAGCCATGTCACCTGCCAGAGTTTAATATCTATCTGCAAGTCTACTTCCTTAATTTGTGTCCCCTCATTTTTAGAGAAGACCAACCTTTTTTTCTTTCTCCTCACGCAAGTGTAGTGATGCTTTTGTTTAATTTAGCTGGATAAAGGAAACAAGATGAAGGTGAGCGAGGCTGTCAGTGCCAGGCAGCTGGTGATGACACTGACAGCCCTCAGCTCGGACTGTAAGTGGCAGGTGGGGCAGATGCCGCAGGGGTCATGGCTATATGGTACAGAGTCGCATATAAGGGCTATTTTCACCATAACCCCTTCTATCACTTTGCCCTGAACAGTTTTATTTCGCTGCTGTTTATCAATTCAACTCCTGAGCTTTTCTTTTTGACAAATGAATCAACCAATGGGCATGAACGCATGGCCTGACATTGGAGCTTGAACATCTGCTGGATGGGATAGATTTTTGCTTGTGGTGTGTTCAATTAAAAAACTTGCCTTAACCATGACTGAAAGTTAAAATAAAATGTGTTTTCACCTGCATCTCACTTGTTTCTGAGGAGGCTGAGGAGTGCTGACACTTTCCAGACCTCTGCTATACAACTGTGACTGTATGTGCTGCTATCTCATGCAGTGATATTCCTCTCAAAGCCAAATAAAGACATTTATTAACCAAACGTTCTCTGTGTCTTTAATGTCATGAAATAGGACTGAAATGTGTAATTTAAAAATATAAATTATACTGATGATATGCAGATAATGTTATAAGAACAGCAGAAGAGAGACATTAATTTTCAAAATATTCTAATTCTCTCAAATTTTCAATGTGATAAATATTATTATGTAACGACATATGAATGCACTTAATAAGAAATGGCATGAATTCAAAGGATAAATAGATGTTAATGACATTTTACTCCATAGTTGTTCAGTGCTTGCAACAGAAGCTAATAATGACCAAACATTTACAATGATTTCATTGAATATAAGTGTTGCCATTGACTGTGTTGAGCTAGTGTGAAGTGTATCAGTGTAGAGTTTGTAAATGAAATGAATAAACGGGAATGGTGAAAGCATGTAGGAGTGAAATCTGTTTGTATGCACAGCGTTATACAGATTTCGCTGACAATAACAAATCACGCAGTTGAAAAGGTGATGAAATATGATGATGTTGCTCTTTATAGAAAAAGGTGACTCTGACATGATGAAGAAGTTCACTGGAAAACAAAGAATTAAAGTATTTATTCATAATTTTACATCTTTCTTCATATTTATATATGTTCATACCTGCAACTGCCTATTACTGTTGGACCTTCATATGCCTCCATGTTCTGATGCCACGTATTCATATACAAGGTCATTAACTAAAAGGAATTATCCCAGCATGCCCACACAGAAGTAATAGAAACTACCTGCCTCCTCTGCCTTCAAGGCTGCAGTCCATACCGTTTCATTAATGGGCAGAGCAGCATAATGTCCACTGGGTGTTACTATCGCCTCATCTCAGCTTCTGCCTGTCTGCACCCAGAGGTGAAAGATGGGGCCGGCTAAGATGGATGGCAGTTGCCAACGCTGGCCCACCAGCGCAGCTGTCACCAGCGAGAACTTCATCACAGCCTGAGACTATTTGTTTCCCTGCTCACAGATTGTAGTCCTGTTTATGTGTGTGTGTGTGTGTGTGTGTGTGTGTGTGTATGTATGTGTGTGTGTGTTTGTGTGGGTGTGTTTGTGTGGGTGGGAGGGAGGGAGACTCAGCACAGTGGCAAAATCATTATCAGCACTAACAGACGTTCAATGAAACTGTCAGAAAAGGAGGGGGAAAGTAGCAAGGACAAATGTTTTTGACTAAATTATTAGATGAAAAGGAGCACAGGTGAAAAAGTGATACAACAAAGTAAAGGACAAGAGCTGCAAACGCTTCTCTGCACAGGCTTGGGACACAATCAATAAGAAGTTAGACACTAATTGAGACAGATTAGCAAATTCCTGCATTAGAGATAGGGACATGGATTAGCACTGAGTCTAACTTTGTATCTTTTAGTATATTTCTTCACACACACACACACACACACACACACCCAGTGGGTGTTAAGTTACTTTACAAATGATTGAACACTAAGTCATAGTTCAGTTTTTCATAAAATTTCTTAAAACTATTTTATTAAAGATGGTGGTGCTTTTTTATTAGCACATTCAGCATGAAGTATGATGTTAAAAGAATAGTTGGACATTTTGGGAAGCAAGCTTATTTGCCTTCTCGCTGAGAGTTTGATGAGATCTACACCCTTCTCACAGCTGCCTGCAGGCTATGAAACTACCATAGAAGGGTTCTTTTTT
>NTHP01000004.1:645186-693702 GCA_003416845.1 Oplegnathus fasciatus | reverse complement strand
GGGGGGGGGGGTGCCAGGCAAGGGTTAGGATTAACTGGCCAAGAAATAGTCCAGCACATGACAACCTGTCTAACTACTATGTTTTGTTTTTACATTTTGGTTTTTTAATGGATTAAACAAACGAGATATAATACGTCAAATAGTGAGCTTTAGATGTGCTGGTGTGTGGATTCTGTTACCATTGGACAGAGTCAGGCTAGCTATTTCCCCTGTTTCCAGTCTTTGTGCTAAGCTAAGCTAACAGACCGCTGGCAGTAGCTTCATATTAACCATACAGACATGAGCGTGGTATCGAACTTCTCATCTAAATCTCATCTAAGCGAAAAAGCTTATTTCCCAAAATGTCAAACTTTCCTTTAAATGAGACATCATTCTAATTAAAGATTGTTCAGCTTTGTTATCTTTAGCCTGATATTACAAGACTCATAAATGCCAAAATAATCTTTCATTTGACTTCCTAATTTGTCCATAATTGTAAATCAATACAGTTAACGTTTCATTAAAAATATATTGGTCAAATCCAGGTCCCTGCTGCTACTCGAGCCTGGCTCTCTCTGGATGCTGTTTGATTGATGCTCTATCTTTCGGCCCTGACGCGAGGAGAGTTATGACTGGGCATGGACCTCTATGGTGCAGAGTCAGACAGTGAGCGTGTCAGAGGGCAGATTTATTGAAAATTCAAGAGTCCAATCAATCCCACAGCTCTGCAGGCCTGTGGCCCATCGCTGGCCGGACAGCGGAGTCGTCCTTGATTTGGCCGTGCCGCTGCTGTGTGCGTGCTGAGCTCTGCTGTCAGCAGATTCTGTTGTTGTGGAGGTGCATACATAATTGAACTCCTCTCCTCCTCCACTGCCCTCCCGAGACCCTCCGAGATAAAGCAATAAATACTCAACCTCAGCATTTAACAACAACCCTTCCCTGTTCCTGTTGCTGGGAGTCCACAAGCATGTAATTACATTTCCTGTTTTAAGTGAGTTAAACACACAGATACTGGCACACACACTTCACTATGACCTTGCTATTTCATGCAAGTGCTGACATCCTGAGTGGACATTTGGTTGTCTTGGTGGTTTGGGGGTTTTCTGGGACTTTCTCAAGTAAACTGGATGTTTCATAGCTTGCAGTTTGCACAAACCAGGAATTCACTTCATAGAAGCTGTAAAAGTTAGCATTTGGCATATGAGACAAAGCTGCATTGTGTAGGCCCTGTATCAGTCTCCAGCTCAGTTTCAGTTCCAGAATCACTCTTTTCATTCATTGTCTCTCTCTGTCTTATCCTTCCCCTCTCCGTCTCCCTTCATCCTCCTGTCTCTTTGTCTGTCTGTGTCTCTCTGTCTCCCTCTCTCCCTCTCTCTCTTTCCCTTTAACTCCATGGCTATATATAGACTTCTGCATTGCAGATGTCCCAGAGCCCTGCAGTTCTGGAGGAGCTGCTGAGGAGTCCCAGCCAAAATTTGGGCTGCCTGACTCACACAGAGCCCAGGCGAGCAGAAACATCAGACTAACTGTGCGCCACAGGATGGGACACTTACAGCATGACACCGTACACGTGCAGTCTTCTGTGCAGCACGGCTGAGCAACGTCCGTGCCATCACACTGCAGCAAGGATGAAGTGCCCCCCCACGGAATAGAGTCAAAACCACTGCAGTCATAATCTTTGGGTGGGTGGATGTGTGAGCGGGTGGTGGGGTGTTCTTGTTGTCATGCTAAATGTTCTGAACCTTTTCCCCTGTGTTCTTACATTCTTGTTTTAAAAGAATTGCTGAGTCATGCCTTGATTTTTTAGAAGCTTTAGATGTTTTAAAACCTCAAGGGCAGATAGTGAATAAACACAGCTTCAAAAGCAACATTAATCATACTGCATGTTTATTCCAATAGCTATATTTAATTTTGATGATTCAAGTCATGTAAAATGATTGTAATTAATCATTCAGATGTCAGTCAGGGACAGATAACTTCATCATAAAGTTGGTGAAATGATATATCAGACATCACCTGACCAATGACAAGAAACAGATTAAATTATTTAAAGATAATGTGCAGGAGCACAGCGGGTACAAAGACAGTTATTAGATAAGAGAATATTAGGAGGAAAAAATAATTGTAGACATTAACACTGAGGTTCAAGTAATTTTGTAATGTTATATGCTCTGTAGTGTTGGCTGAATGTGATTGCCAACTAAAGCTCGAAAATGTAATGAAAAATTTTGAAATTGCAGTCTGTCAATTGGAAATATTTTTTCTTTGACTCTGCTTGGTTTTCAAGGCAACGCAAGTTTATTTGTACCTTTCAACTACAAGGCAATTCAAAGTGCTAAGACATAAGATGTACAAAGCTATGAACGAAGCATTTGAGAAAAAGAAAGAAAATATAAAAACCCATTAAATATGATTTAAAAAGGTTAAGCTAAAAGAGAAGTTAAAAGTAAGCTAGGCATGACTCAAGGCACGAACAGAAGCAGAGTACACTGACAGCTTTATTTGCTCTGTTTAGTTAGTCAGTAATCTGTAATGTTGAATGTTTTGAACGTCACCTGCACAGGTTTTTAATATCCTCGCCAAGATGCTGGAAAGATCTGGTGAGTCATGATTCAGTCTGCACCAGACTGTGTTCACTACATAACATTAGAAATGCATGCAGAAATTACAGAAAGTCGAGCAAATCAGTACAGAGGAGGAACAGTGGTGCGTTCTAATAAGATATTTTTCAATGAGTTAATGCACCATTAAGATTAGTGTCAGACATTGTAGATTGTCGTCTGGGTGATGCAGAAAACTGTAAACGATATCGTTCTGATGATCCTAAATAATCACGTTCTCTTTCATTAGTGCTTGTTCCAGTTTTCCAGCCCTGTTAATAGCATTCATCACGGGCTACAGAGACAGTGAACACCCTACAGAATGATGTCAGATCCTATTGAACTGTTGTATTTGGGCTGCAATGCTCACCCCCCTCTCGCTTCTGCTGCAACAGTGGTAGGCCATTAAGTATTTATAACTGCTGGCTGCTGTCAGGCCACAGATCTGACACACACACACACACACACACACACAATTATAGTGAGCCTTTGCTGCCACTTGGTGTTAAAGGTGCAAATTACAGATTTAACATTTTAACAAGCAGGAGCGCCTCAGTTACCATTCAGAGAATCTTGACCGGCAGACATTAGCCCACATTAAAGTAATAATGCCACACACGTTTAATAAATGGTCCTCTGAGATATAAAGATGTTCTTTTTTTCACAGACCACATTTTTAAAGTCCTGAAGAGGAGGGAGCATTTTTGTTGCTTGAAGATCTTAAAACGCGTAACTTGTATTGTAGTTGGTGAGCTTAATCATATCTACAGCTAAGGCTGTTCATTTTTTTGATTATCTACAACTGTTGCACTCCAAAACACATCACACAGGATTTGTCTTGAATACAGCTCACACCTCCCATGACATCAGAGGACTCAGCTAGCAACGTCAAGTTAGCCACAATACAACTATACTTTCAAACTAAAAGCACACATTTGACGCTTGGCTAACAGCTATGAGAATAAATGTTATTTATGTTTAAATGTATTCAAAACAAACAACTAAAACAAAACACCCAACAGAAAAACAGAATTGTAGAGACAAAGATGAAAACCCAGGGTGTACAATACTTTACTATATAATATACACACATATATAATTTACTATAAGTCAAATTATGAAAAGCTTTTGTGTTAAAAGGGAGATATGTGATTTAACCAGTCTTCTAAGTGAAGGCACAGAAGACTCTGCATGCTGTTAAAGACAGTGTTTAACAGTCCTCCATCACTCCCTGTTCGCTAATTTATTTTTGATATTTACTTTTGGACACCCGATCCAGTTCAGAGCTGCCAGCCCTGTTCACCCAGTCAGTTCAGTTCATAACTCGTCCAGCTGCAAGAGCACAGCTGGAACAAGAACATGCAGTAAAGTACATTGCTGGATTTATATTCTAAGATTAAAGATTAAAATTTCTCAAGTCAATTTCAGTATCAATTTGGAATCTGTAACTGTCTATAATTAGTCAAAAATATCACTTTGTTATCATAAGCAGCAGTTTATGTTGCTAATTCACTGCAACCATAGTTGTTTTTCTTTCTCATAATAAAATAAAGCTTAGCTGAATACATCTATAATTGTGCATGGTGCTGTATTGAAGTGTTTTTCTGTTTGTTCAGTTTGTTGATTTTACATACAGCCATCTTTACTAGGGCTGCAACTAACGATTATTTTCATTATGGATTAATCTGTCAATCATTTTCTCAATTAGCTGATTAGTTGTTTGGTGTCAGAAAATGGCGAAAAATGTTGATCACTGTTTCCCAAAGCCCAAGGTGACGTCCTCAAATGTCTTGTTTTGTCCACAACCCAAAGATATTCAGTTTACTGTCATAGAGGACTAAAGAAACCAGAAAATATTCACACTTCAGAGAATCAGAGAATTTGGACACTTTTTCTTAAGAAATGACTCAAAACGATAGTGGGCGGTTAATTTGATAGCTGACAACTAATTGACTAATCATTGCAGCTCTAATCTATACATCTTTATTAGTGTCATCTGCTTTTGGAGAGAAATAAATGACTCACTACAGATTGAATCTGGGAGTCTTTTTTTTTATACTTCTTATTTACTTTGTGTAATGGCAGTAAGCTTGCATGTGATCAACATGGACTTTATTTTGAAAACCGGAAGTTGTATGTATATATTACTCTCGCTGACTTGACACCGAGTGGGTTCTTCGAGTGAAAAGTGTTGCTGTGCAAAATCTAGCTGGACGCTTAGCAGGAGCTCTGTCAGTCCAAATAACGAGTGTCTCGGAGCCACAGGACCTTCGCTGTCGTCGTTAGGCTACGATCTGCTAAGATGACAGAGCTAAGGCACCGTGGAGCCAGAGACACCGACCCGACGTTACAACAACAGCCGTCAGAGGACAAGGTAACGTTAGCCAGGACTCAGGTCCTACCCATTTGAAGCGATGCTAACGCTAGCTGGCCAGCTAGCTATTTGAGTCCTAATGCATTATCCTTTGGCTCGAGTGGCTGGAGAAAACGTCATGTCAAAAATCGATGAAAATCGGACATTTAACGTTGTTTTTCCTTTATGCACAGTCGCTTACTCAGCAGAAGAACAACTGAAACTTAAAAGCTCTTAAAAGCTGCTGAAATGCGCCATACAAATCATCCGCCAAACTGCTCAAATTTTAGACTTGATTGGCTGAGGCTATTTACGGTCTTCCTGGGTGTGATTTCGTCGTGAAAACAGGCAAACCAAATGCATGACTTAAAATAGTATCGAAAGTGACTCTTCTTTCTTTATCAGATGTATGCCGACTTATAGAGTGGCTCTCCATGTATAGCAAAAAACCTTAAGTTATGTTTGAACCGGTGTTGTTATCATATGGTAAGCAAAGCAACAGTAAATTGTAACATATTTGACTGATGTTTGGTAAGACGTTTTGCAGCTAGCCTCACACACGGTCTTTCATTAGGGCTACATAAGCGTTGAAAAAGCCTGAAGCGAAACGCTCCTTGTCGCCTCCTCTAGTAACTGCTGAAGACTGTTATATGGCTGTTAAACAGTTATTTTATTAACAGTGTTAGCTAAAGTCAAGTGTTTACTGAGCGGCTGCTAAACCACGGCTGACATCGTGTAACAACATTAGCTTGGCTAGTCTGACTGCTACAATAATAGTACCTGCTTCAGGCGTACTGCTGTCTGTCAAGATAGTATAATTACTCTCGTGTTGTATTCAAACTGAAGGGAAATAAATACATAGTCTGTGTTGTCAACATGGACGTTAAAGTTAGCTTCCCAGTGAATAGTCGGACCCCGGAAAGGGGCGTAGTGCTGGTGTGATGGATCTATCTAAAGTAGGACGAGAGGACATGATTACAGAAAATTGAAGAACAGATAAAAGCAGATGGGAAAGTAGTGAGGCACCAGCTGCATCTCTACAACAAACCACACAGGCCATGTCAGGGGAATGGCCATTTACTCTAAGCCCACTCAGTCCTAAGATGTTTGAGCCGTTTATTATTCTCCGTCTTTTGGTGGTGATGTGTTTGAGAGCAGTCTAGCAGAGAGTACTTCTGAAGTGGCCTTTGTGGTACTAATGTGGAGTGCCTGTCAGGTTATGCAATCAGTTAATTACTTTCAATAATTAGGTGCAGTGCTGTTAAGGGAGTATTCCTACAATTTTAAAGAGGTGTTGAGTGTCAAACTGATTTTATCTTTCTCGTGTCACATCATGTTTTTTCTTTATTTGTCTTCCATATGATCTGGATTATTAAATTTGTAGTACGTACCAATACAGAATACCCATCCGGTATTTTTGTTCTTAATTTAACTCTTTATTTGTCAGTAGTTTATGAAGTAAAGCTCAAAATCCAGCCATCTGAACCATACATGTCTTGACTGAATACGTTTGTTAGATAACCTAAAGCAGTTTTTACATGTAGAATTAGTACAGTGTAGAAAGCAGAACTAGAGCAGAACTTAGGCTATTTAGTGTGGGGTTAGCTGGGAAAAATGCAAGTGCAGATGTGGAGAACATGGCTATTATGTGCCACATGGAGCTGCAACGATTAGTCGACCGACAGAAAACTAATTGGCAACTATTTTGATGATTGGCTAATCGTTTAAGTTATTTTTCCAGCAAAAATTTGATTGTTCCAGGTTCTCAAATTTGCCACTTTTCTTGGTCTTGCATTATAATAAATTGAATATTTTTGGGATTGGGATTTGGATATTGTTCGGACAAACCAAGACATTTGATGAGGTCATCACATATTGTGACGGGCATTTTTTACTGTTTTCTAATGTTTTATAGACCAAACGATTAATCGAGGAAATAATCGGAAGATTAATCGATGACAAAAATGATCATTAGATGCAGCCCTTGTGCCACAGGTGTCCTATGTGAATGTGGAATTTCAGGCAAATATTAAATTGTCAAGTGCTTTAGGTGAGGCAGGACCATAAGCAATATCACAGAACAGTCACCCACAAGATAAAGTTTATTACTGCTGGACATAAAGCTGTTGTGGTGGATCTGCTTCCAGCGACGTAGCGATTATATCCTGTAAAAGGTGGGGGGGAAAGTTTGTTGAATAAAAGTTTATTGTTAAATCTGTTCCGGACCTGATGTGACCTTTTTAATCTGGATCAGCTTTTACAAGCAGCTCTAAAGAAAATTACATTGGTTTGTGAAATGAGGAAGAAATTAGTTTAGGCAAGGTACTTTTTATGGTGTTTTGCATGAATTTGATCAAACTAGATAAACACTAAAGATGCCTCAAAATTCAGCCGCCCAGTTTCTGGGTATCTGTGTGGTGCATCATCTGGTGGTGTACATTTCTAATTAAAGACATTGTGTGTTCTTTCAGGCGATATCGGGAAGTCTCATTCTAAATGACCTTCTGAACACACTTGTGGTCTTCAGCTATTCAAAACACTGTAAAACAGTTGCTCTAAAATATTTGTGCCTGATGAACTCACAGCAACAACACAGCTGAAAACCTGAATCACAAACCTCTGTCTTTCCTTTTTGCCTTATTTCTGAAGGACCCACTCTCTGGTTTTAGATGTCTTGGTCTAAAAGCTCTAAAATTCCTGGAAAAGATGACCTAAGAACAAAAATGTGCTCATCCTTTCACAGCTCGCAGATTTACTAGCTCTTTCTAATGAATTGGAGAAAAACAAAACGGAGACACTCAGTGTTGACGCTGGTCTACTTGAAAGCATGAAAGGGGAGGAGTGTTTATGTGAGACGAGTGCCTATTTTTAACTCAGGCATCCTGAATGACGGATATTGTCTCCATAGAAACCAGCAGGCGGAGAATGGGTCTGTATGTGTGTTTTCTTGTGCATGCTTCTGCATTCAGTCGGTGGGTTTAGACAACTATTGACAGCGCATACTATCATATTGTGTTTCATGTGATTTGAAGAAAAGTCAATGAATTTTTTCAAGTGTTGGAAAATGTTCAGATTTGGTTTCTTTTAGCTGAGTTGATCCAGAGAGATGAGGTGGCCAGCGAGGGAGTCAGTGTTTTGTTTAGGGACACTGTAACAACGGGGGATGCACACCGACTGATGCAGCTGTTAAGATGTGATGCTGAACCTCAATATTAAATCTCTCTAAAGAGCCAACTGAGTCACTACAGCAGGGTATAAAAAAAACAACACATTTTCCATCTAATGACTTTTTTTTTCATTATTAATACGTTGTTATGACAAGTTTCTCGTTAAAACAGAATCATTTCTAGTAATGTTTCATTATTTCATTAATTTTGGGTTTGGCTGGTTCTCCTTTCAGTGCAGATTATGTAAACCTTTTAAAGAATTGGACAATGGCATGGCACCATCATACTCTGCTAAGCGTATATTATCATTCAATTTAAGTGAACAATGTGCAAAATCTGTTGGTGAAGCATTTCATATCACCTTCATACTCTGGAATTCTTGGGAGACCTCTGAATGACAAAACAGTTACATTGAATGTGGCTGTAATTCAGTGTCGTGGTTCTCATTTTATGAATTTGTCATACCAGAGACTTACATGCTTATTCAACAGAATTGTGAGATGGTTGATTCTACATGGTCGCAGTCTTATATGATGCACCTTTAGCCTATTTAAGAAAGGGAAATTAAGTCCTAAAAAAGTTGTGGATAATGGAAGAAATGTTCCCACCTAGGCTTTGTGGTACGTTTGCTGTCACCGTTGTAAAGCGGCACAGAATAGCATGATATAACACCGTAAAGTGATACGACAAATCAGCTGGTATGCTGTCAAGGCAAAAAGCAACAAAGGTATATTATTAGTATAGAAAAAATATCCAGCTGCAGTAACGTAGTAGTGTCTCATTGTTAAAGCCCCAGTGTGAGACTGAGTGGGTGTCACCAAACAGCAAGCCGACCATCTGCTGTGAATACGAGGTGAGAACTCAGGAGCCTAATTTGGTCAACAGCAGCAGAGAGGTCAGTGGGGGGTGAAAAGAGAAAGGACAAACTGACCTGAAGAAACCTCTCTGTTTTCATCAAACGAGCTGTAACTGTGTGTAACTGCCATCCAGCCTTTGATTGTTGTTACCATGGTGAGGCAGAGATCAGCATGTTTTAAACAGGCCTCCATCACTAAACAGATGGTTCTGAGAAATCAGCAATATGGATGGAGATGATTTGGCGCAGTGTTTATCCGCCCACGCATACCCCTGCACTGGCAGCCGTGCTGCTGTTTGCTTAATACTGTATGTCCACTCTCATGCGAGGAACCTGCTGCTGTTTGCTCAATGACACACCGATATTTGTTTGGGTACATATCAATTCACAGAACACAGAATAAATATGCATTTTGAATTAAGATGTATACGTAGGGTGTTTATGAAAGGACTCGACTAATACAATTCTGACCAAGCCAATGCTTTAAAGGTCTGTGGTCCATCCACACAGCAATTATTTTAACTGATTAGCAACAGTAGCATATGGAGGCAGAGCTTATCACTCTGTGAGGTAAATAGAGTTTGGTTACCTCAAAGAAAAAAACAGCACAGCTTCACCCAACTTCAACCTGAGCAGAGGTGTAATCACGCACAACTACAGAGCCTTTAAATTCTGACCAATCTGCTTCTGTTTAAAGCCATTTTATAAATACATTTTAATTTAAAATGTAGGCCTTGGTGGCTGCTTCCCTCTGCAGTCATTCTCCTCTCTGCTTCTGTAGTGACACTGTTTGACTCAGAGATGTCATGAGAAATTACTGTATTGTGCTCGGAAAGTCAGAAGACAGTTTGTTCCGAATGAAGTAAAACATTGAGAAATGTGTTTTTTTCAGGAAACTTCTCTGCTGAAGCAGCTTACATTTTTTCTGTGGGGGAAATGGTGCAAGATGTGTTGTTTGTTTGTGCTGTAAAGGGCAAAAAATGCCCAGAGCCATCTAACCTAGATACCATGTCATGTGGTTTAGTTTGAGGCCATCCCTATGGAGGTTGTCATGTAAATTTACTTACAGTTTGACTGTTTAAACTGTGACACAAATTAATAGCTGTATTTACGTTCCTTTAGCTGCACAGGCCCTGTGCAATATCTAAATAAGAGCTTTTCTTAAACTGCTACATTCAACCCAAATCCAAGATGGAAGAAACTAAACTCTGAATATGTTTTAAATGCAAAGACTGATGGTCCTGTTGCTAAATGTCAGTGTTTTATTTCTCGTCTGTCTGTTTGTTTGTCAGGGTTCAGACAGTGAGCTGAAGGTGGAAAAAGATGGGGTGTCAGACAGCGAGTCCAAGGTGGACTCAGGGGTCCCAGAGGTGCCAGTCCCTCCTGATGACACCCCCGTGGTTCTAAACAAGGCCCTGTCTGGACTCTCCTCAAGGTACCCTCGCTGTTGGAAGAGAAAATCATATTGCTAAGTAATGAAAGGACTGCGACGCACTGAGCATGCTCAGTAAACTTTCCCTGAATAGATGATAAAATACAAAATTATATCTGGAAGTTTGGCGCCTTTTATCCAAAGAACCGCTCTGTACTCTGTATTCTGAGTTGTTCTGTGAGTCGCTACATTGTTCTGTATAGAGCTACCAACCTAAACAAGAGGCCCTGATTTTTCCAGGACTTTACAGCGCTGCTACACATGTGTAGGTGTCATGATTCATATAGAGGAATCCCTCCTCACACATAGTTTTCTTTGAACAGCAGGTGTGAATCACAGTTGAACTCTTGAACCTGTATTCCTGGCAGAAACATCATTAATATCAAACTTGGCGTGTTCCTGTACGTGACACAGTTACACTGCTGTTTTAACACTGTGTAATATGGATAATTAACGGTCACCACACATATAAGTGATAATATACATCAAGGTGTCCTGAAGGATGAACGTGACAGACTTAGCAGAGAAAACGCTGAAACTATGCTTGATGTATACAATTGTTGTACAACTGTTATACAATTTTAATGAACCCCTGCTATCCAATATCACCACATCTGTGCCCATTGGCTCACACAAGACAGCTGACTTATTTGGACCTCCTTTTTAAATTTTTCTTTCATCTTGTACTGTTATATTTTCATTAAGCCACATGGTTGGTTATGTTTACCAACCTCCGTGTGTGTGTTTACTTCAGATGGAAGAACTGGTGGGTACGAGGCATCCTCACTCTAGCCATGATCTCCTTCTTCTTCTTCATCATCTACCTGGGCCCCATGGTGCTTATGATGATTGTGAGTACAAACAGTGCTGATGATGCTCTCTTGAGTGTGCTGCCCGACAGAAAATGTGAAATCATTCTGGTGTTTTTTTGTACAAACGGGGGGTGACAAAGAGGTGTAACAATTAACAGAACTCATGGTTTAAAATGTAAGGTGTACGTGTGTGTCGAAGTTGAGCTCAGTTGAACTTTAGCACACAAATGAAAAACGTAACAATGGATTGATGGGATCCAGGCTCTTTAATAACATGCAGGATTGCTGCTCTTGTCATCTGGGAATTCCCTGAAAATAGGCCTGTCAGCCATTTTGTGTCAGTAGGACACCAGGACGTAGGACATATTCACACACACACACACACACACACACACACACAGTTCTGCCGCTCCAGTAGTTTCGTCCCCGGTGACGCAGTGTTTCTCTGTGCAGGTCCTCTGTGTTCAGATCAAGTGCTTCCAGGAAATCATCACCATCGGCTACAGTGTGTACCACTCCTACCACCTGCCCTGGTTCAGGACGTTGAGCTGGTGAGGGCTCACAATCACAATCACACACACAATATCACACATTTTATAGGTGGTGTCATGAACGCAGCCAAAATCCATGCTTGCTTCTTTCTTATTGTGTTGTCTCGTGTTTTATTTTGTTGCAGACTTCCTGAGGTTTGTTTTCTGACCTGTTTGAATCTTGAGTAGATTGTAGATTATTGAGCCAATCAGCAAAAATAGCACAAAATAGTTGTGAATCATGAGTGCTGTTTGATTGTAGCAGTAGTGGTGTAGAATATAGTGTGACAGATAGCAGAGCCCTGACATTCACTATGCCATGAGCCTGAAAAGTCAAAGCTGTGTCCCGTGTACAGTTAGTAATTTGAACATTTTTCATTCAAGTTTATCCACATGGTAGGTTAAGTGTCTCAGCCTCACTGGTTTTTCTGCAGGCATACTGAATGCAGAGTCTGATTAGCTGCTGTGATAAAGCCGTGAGATGTGTACATTTTTTCCACCCCTCCGTCCCACAGGTACTTCCTGCTGTGTGTGAACTACTTCTTCTATGGTGAGACCGTGACAGATTACTTCTTCACACTGGTGCAAAGGGAGGAGCCGCTTCGCATCCTCAGCAAATACCACCGCTTTATCTCCTTTGCCCTCTACCTCACAGGTACAAACAATGAGAAAATAAAAAGCTCCTCATGTCAGTGTGTGTGTGTGTGTGTGTGGTGGGGGGGGGGACATGACTCATGTCATGTTCGTGATACAGCGACCACATTTTGTTCTTGTCTTGTTCTTGTGTGGTACATTTGACTGCTCTGGCAGTTTTATCGGTTAAGCAGAGAAAAAGTCAGATGTGGGATACCACAAAACAGTAACACTTTAACGCAACTCCAGCCATACAGAGGTTTTCTAATGACTGCTTTCTACTAAAAAGTGTCTATATGTTCCGTTGTGATCCAAAAGTGCCACAGGGTGACCTAGTAGTCAGTGAATGTCCTCAAGGCCGAAGAAATTAATACATTTTATCAAATGAAACCGTTAAACTTAAGGGGAACAGAGAAGAGGTGCTGTTTCACACAGCAAAGGTCATTCAATGAGTGACGCTCATTAAGTAAAACAAAAGACAAAATGGCATCAGGATCTCTCAGGCTTGTCTCAGCAGATGATTGATTAATTAGGCCTTACAGAAGGGAAATATAAATGTATACATATATCTAAAAAATAATTGGATAAATAAATGAAAAAATATTTCTGTTCAGGAAAAAAGTAATCAAAAATTGAATATTGACATTTAGAATATCAACTTTTTTTATGTTATTAGGTTAGATAGAGAGGTTAGATACTTCAGAGTTGGTTATTTCAGGCACCATGCTAACTGGAGAAGTCCCACTTCCTGTACTGCAGGTTGTCGGTTAGTAATTCAATGCTGCTTCAGCTGCTGATGCCAAACAGGATGTGGAGAGGAAGGAAGCACCCGTGACTGTTTCCGTGTCTGCCTACTAGATTCAAGGTGAAACCGAATGGCCCGGCGTTCTCACATGGTCTTCGAGCTGAGAGGCTTTATAGATAATGGTGTCATACCTTGAAGTGCCTGAAAAAGTTCAAATCTGCAGTGTTCTGCTGCTGTAGATGTTGCGTCCAACCTGGAAAAGATTAAATTGTCAACCTAAAACTTTAAAGCGACCAGCTTCTAGGGTCTACAGTATGTCTGGTTTCTCTCAGTAAAAGCACTTTTTGTCTGACATCCAACATTCCTCTCACATCGGTCTTATATACAGTATGAAACAAATGGCTCCATTTAACACATTAACTCCGGGCTTTGTCTGAAATAGGTCAAGTTAAATTTAGTCCGAGTTTGACCAAAGATGAGCTGGATTCTGACTTAATTAATCTCCCTCTTCCTTCAGGCCTGATTATGGCCCTGTGAAGTATTTCACACGTTATTTGTCATGTTGTTGCAGGTTTCTGCATGTTTGTGCTGAGTTTGGTGAAGAAGCACTACCGCCTTCAGTTCTACATGGTAAGTGGCACCGCGCCTCCTCCTGGCCTCCAGCCTCAAGGCCACTGGGTTATTGATGAGGCTAGCTAAAATACAGGCAAGTGTATGGAGAAGTGGGCCATTTCTCACTGTGTTCAGTTGGTTGTGTTAACCAGAAAACTAGCAGCACAGTAAAAAGTTTGCCTGGTAACTCAACGAGCATCCAATGATGTATCACAACATCCATTCTATAGATAAGGTCCAATGAGCCTACTCTACATAACAAACCCATGTCTTTGTCATTAAGCAGACCCAGACAGAAAAAAAGTGTCTTTGTCCGCATGCTGAAAGACACCTTTGCTCTTGTGTCAGTAGAATTTATTAAAATGTTTATCCTGGGAGAGTTTGCAGAGCACAGGCAGTTTTACAGCTACACATCCACAAACAGTCTCTCCTGTGGAGTATGCCCTCAATCCTTTGCCTGTCTGTAAGTGAGGAGGACAGCTAGTTGTTAATGTCGAGGAGGAGATGCTTCCTCCACCCACATTTTCCAATCACATTGTGGATTTAATCAAGCTGTTGTCTGGTCACGTTTTGGCTGTTGCTGCTGCCAGATTTTGTCCTTGCGAACCCATCTCTGTGCAGTCACTGTTCGCAGTAATATTTGGGTGGTGTATCACAGGGAAATTACTTGTCTCAGAAAATGTTTTTACTAGATGTCCAGTCTGTCCAGAAATATTTAGCATAAAGACTCACAATCATGAGTAGTACTGACTCCCAGTGTAAACATACTTTGTTAGTCTTGTTGTATTGTCTCCACAGTTTGGTTGGACCCATGTGACTCTGCTGATTGTGGTGACTCAGTCTCACCTTATCATTCACAACCTGTTCGAGGGGATGATCTGGTGGGTAAAGAGTCCTTCATCTCCTTTGATACTGTACAGTTTGACTGAATCAATGGCTTCTTCTCTCTGATGTGTTCTCCACAAGTAAAATCTAATTATGTTGAAATCCAATTCTATTCATTTGTAGGCCTTGAGCATGTACAGACAATTAGCTTGTAAAATCCATGTACTTTTTCAAATTGCCTCATGTCTTGTTTCATAAAGCACATTATCATAGTCTCATGTATGACTCTGACATCAACTCTTCTTTGTCTGAATAGGTTCATTGTGCCAATTTCCTGCGTGATCTGTAATGACATTATGGCCTACATGTTTGGTTTCTTCTTCGGCCGCACCCCTCTCATCAAGGTTGGTTGTGTCACTGTTATTCTTCATAAACCATTAATACAAGCACGAGATGTCCAGACTATTTTTCACAGATCGAACTCACTCACATGTTTTTAGTAAATTACTACCCAGTATTTGAAGAGTATTCTCCTCTCCAGTTTTGGTTGCAGTGCCAGGGCTAGTCAGCACTGTGTATAAGAGGTCTGAGTGTTGGCTTATGTTGTGGATGCAGTAAAAGTATTGTGTGGTACGTGGTGATATATTAACCTGGTATTCACACCTTGACTGTGCCCTCTGCAGCTGTCGCCTAAGAAGACATGGGAGGGATTCATCGGTGGATTCTTCTCCACCATCGTGTTTGGCATCATGGTAAGATGGGACTTTTATCTTATGCCTTTTATAGAGAATTCCACATTTTGTGTGTTTTGATCCCCGCCATAGTGTTGACATTTCTCCTCAAGTTTTAGGAAGTTTGAGAGATTTGTGCTAGCAGGGCAAAGAGAAAAGGTTAATCTACCACATTAGGCTGTTAACAAAGAAACTGTTCAAAGCAACAGGCTGAGGTGTAAACACTCCACACATCTAACTATTGAGAATTAACGTACATCTCTTTATTTCCTGAATTGTTAAATGTGTTCATTTTCTTCAAGATCTCAGAAATGATGATTTAGGTGATAGATGATCATTGTGGCTGTTTCATTGAGGTGTGCAGCATATAAATAAAGCATTCATGTAATCTCTGCACTACAATAAACGTAAACTAAAATACTGCCAGTCAAAATATACTACATTTGACAGCAGTGTTGCAGCTTTTGTCTGTCATCATTTGACTTGGAAGCTCCTGGGCTCCTTTAAAATAAGAGCCACAGGCCAGAGATGTGACTGCAGAGTAACTGAAGCTTGCTCCCCTCCCAGCTCTCCTATGTGATGGCCGGCTGGCGCTACTTTGTGTGTCCGGTGGAATTCAACAACGACTCCAATAGTTTCCAGGTGGACTGTGAGCCGTCGGAGCTTTTTCAGCTCCAGGACTATGCCCTGCCCAGTATCCTGGAGTCTGTGACTGGATGGGTAAGACTCACCTGCACTCTGCACCTGCACTCCTGCTCGCTCACTGTCATCTTTTTGGCTTTACTGTGTCTCTTTGCATTACGGCTCCACAACTCACATTCAAACTGATGTGAATATGAAAGAATGAAATAACTATATTGCAAAAGCCAGTATGTTGTGTTGATATGCCAAAACAGAAGGGAGATCCAAGACATTCATAGTATAGTGTATTTGTGCAGCATCTTATCTGACAGTTTCGAGGTGGACAGTGATTAACTGATATAAAACAGCACCTCTGTAAATGTTTATACTGTAATATATAGTAACTTTTTGTACAGAATAACTTTTATTTTGGTTGTTTTATAGTTTCAGCTCACATACGGACATAACACAGAACAGTTACGAAATGCAGTCCCCGTTCAAACACTGGTTTAATGTTGATAACTGCTGGTCTCTGTTCTGGTCTAACACGTCCTCCTTGTCTCCACAGACCACAGTGCGTCTCTATCCGTTCCAGATCCACAGCATTGCTCTCTCCACCTTTGCCTCCATCGTGGGACCTTTCGGTGGCTTCTTTGCCAGCGGCTTCAAGAGAGCCTTCAAGATCAAGGTAGGGATGAAGGACCCCAGTGCTTCACCGTCAGTCTGCTGCACAGTGTTTATTTTCTTCTTTATATTTGCGTTGTCTGCTTGGTGTTGACCTGCTCATGTCTGTGAAGTCAACTGTAGGTCGTTTTAGATTTATACAGAATATACAGTGTATTGTGCTTAATTACATATAAAATATTTTATATTTACAAAACGTAATATTACATATTTTAAATCTGTCGACTTTGCTCTCTTCATATAGTGTTTCAATGAGCAATCCAAGCACGTGTACTGTTCTTTGTCCTTTCAGGATTTTGCCAACACTATCCCGGGTCATGGTGGCATTATGGACAGATTCGACTGCCAGTACCTCATGGCTACATTTGTTAATGTCTACATTGCCAGCTTCATCAGGTGAGCACACCACGGGCCATCAATGGGTCCTTGATTTCAGATGGACAGACAGAAGCAGCTTTGTCATTTCTTGCCGGCTGAAATCACAGCTGTCGGTGGCACATATTGTCAGCTGTAGCTACCCACCCTGCTAATTACCATGAAGTCAGTGAGTCTCTTGAGTTTTTAATGTCTCCAGCTGACGCGTATAAAAAACCAGATCCCTGCAGAAGGGTTTTAAATATGCATTTGATGGCTACGTACATGATACGCTAAACCAATGCCGTGTAATGATGCAGCTAAAGCTTATATGCCCCAGGTATTGCAGGGAAGCTAGTTAGCCTTAGTATGACAGTATTTCATGATAAGAAAAATGTGCAGTCAGACTGTTCTGTTTGTTCTTACATTAATCTTTTTGGATGCTTACTATAGAAAAACATGCTTGGACGAGCAACTGCATGGTCAGTTTTATGCTTTATGGTTTTCTATTTTCAAACCGCACGTTTCTCTTCTACAAGAGAAATGGCTTTGAGAACGAGGACTAACTGAAATGTGACACAATCTTGCACAACAAGTTTGGTTGTAGTTGCTGGAGTCTAAACTTCACCCAAATCCAGTAATTAACAGGAGCAGTACATAGCAGATAACGTTAGCCCTAAACTCTGTTACAGTAGCATCTAACGTCTGCCACGTAGTGGGGAAATACTACACAGAAGATGTACCGGTCCTGAACAGGGCTTTTGCTGATGTAATCTGTAACCCCACAAAATAATGTTGTCAGCTAATGATATGCTAATTCTTAGCCGTGGAACTGATTAGTCTTAGGTAGGTAGTAAGCAGGGCATGCCAACGATTGCAGCTTATGTTAGAGCAGACAGATACACTGTTTAATCCATTCCCTACAAGCCAAGTTACGGTCGCTAATCTGTTTGGAAGAGGGGTTTAGTAAAAGGGTCAGTTCTGAGTTCATTTTGGAGAGAGGATGTATGTGTGATTATCTTCACCGTCCTCTCAGGGGCCCCAACCCCAGCAAGGTGATCCAGCAGCTCCTGGCCCTCCGCGCCGATCAGCAGCTCCACATCTTCAACTCCCTGAAGGCTCACCTGACGGAGAAGGGCCTGCTGCCACTGCTGGAGGAGGCCGCCGCCTAGAGCCACACACACCCGCACCGGCTCACCCTGAGAGGGACACCAGAGGGGAGGGCAGCACCCGAGGGCCCCGTGCAGCCCTGGAGCTCCGGGAGACTCGCCATGTCTTTGTGTGAGCGAGAACACATCCAAGAAAAAACAACAAAACGAACAACAAAAAACTACAGCCTTGGGTCATTCCATTTCATTTGGGTATGAGAGTTTGTGTTCAGACAGTCTGTGAATCATGTTTCTGACACCAGTGTTTTCAGGTTGAGTTAGTGAGTTACTGTACCGTTACACATTTCCATTATAGCCAACTTGTATCTATTCACACTGTTGAGCAAAATGTTGGTCAGCTGTACATTTCTACCTGTATACAGGATATCCTCTATATACCTATTAATGTGTGTTAATATTTTATTGTACATTTGTTTTGTTTTAATGCACTGCTCTCAACCCTGTTACTCACTGTATTGTTCCCCCAGCTGCAAATTTAAGTTTTAATTTTCTTTGTTGTTGTTTCTATTTATACATAGATGGTTTTTATATTTGGTATGTTCTATTATATCTTAATGTTGTGTCTGTTTTACTCAGACTGAATTCACCTTTGCCATCTGCCACCTGCATTCACGTGTGTGTGTCTTTTTCCTGTGTTTTCGCTGCCACTCATCATTTCAAAGCCTCTCTTGTTCAGCCAAATCACTGACGCCATAATATCATGTTTCATAAAGCAGTAACAGTAAGATGAACGGTGAAGTTACCCCGAAGTGTTCGACAGGATCAGTGCTTCTAACAGAATCCAGTTTGTGAATAATTCCCAAACTGTGAAAAGATATCTGTAAAGGCTAGCGTGACAGACACCAGCACCCCAATCAGCATAATAGTCACAGTCTCCCCTCACCTGGTTGCTCTTTCATGGCAAAAGCAGAAAGGTTCTCAGACTTGGGACAATCATGTTTTATGGTTTTGGTTTAAACGACCCGTTCTGTGTTAATACTTTTTATCTCTAACAAGGAGCTGTTTTAGATTTTACACTTGCTCAGTAAGGTGGTGGGATTATGGCTTCTATTTGTGATATTGTTGGGATGGGACAGTACAAGTAAGGCACAATGATGGTTTTTGATGCCAATATGTGCTTCTGTGTGTTGCAACTTCACCATGTTCACAGCTTCAGAGCAGAAACCCAGAATATAATGACTACCACTGGTCGACTTTACCTGTATTTGTGACAGCAGCTGTGCATGTGATGTTCAGGTTGGAGTTTGCTGATGCAGTCGGCTGCTGTATACACCGCAGTCAGTGTTCACGAGGTTTAACAGAAGAATTCTGTGATATTTATGCCACTGACAAATGTTTCTTTCATTTGGGGGTAAAATATAAAAGCTGAAGATTCTCCAGTGTTGATTTCATTTCTGTTTTTTAAGGCCTGTGAATGAGTTCTGTCTGTAGGTACGTTTTACACATGAAGAAGAGTTTACTAGTGACGAGGAGCACTACTCAGCTTGTGAAAACAGTTGTGTAATGTCCTCTGTGGCCGTAGAGGGAGCTTTGTTGAGTCTGAGGAAATAGAAAATAACCCTGATTATGTCATAGTGATGTCATCAGGGTTATCTCGGCTTGATCTTGGAGCCTCAAAATTTTAACAGAAAGCCTGTGTTACGAAAAGCCTACCGTGATCATGTTGCATTATGGGAAATGTAGGATCAGGTGTTAAACCCATATTAGAGACTAGAAGTCAGGGTATCTCGGCCTCTGAGGCATCAATTTTGATGATTCTTCTTTTTATCTGTGTCTTGTGAGTCCCCCAACTTTATGGAAGTGCAGTACTAAATTGCTGGAGTATTCCTTTAAAACTGAAAAACACAATCTGCTTTGTTTTGTTGGGGTTGAATAAGTTTTTAATCATCTTTTTAATTGAAAATATTTTTATTTAGTTTAAGTGAGCCATTGACACCATTAAACTCAGACTGATGACTTATTTATAACTTGCGGTATGCAACTGGTGGACAACACATTTACTTGCATTTAAAGACTGTAGGAGAATTTGTAAGACTTTTTGTTGGTGTTGTTTAGGAAAGGTTAAGTGAAACTTCCGAAAGACTCCAAAATGTGTGGATTGTTCAAAATGCTGTGGCCAAGTCAGTCTGCTAAAGGTCATTAATTACAAGTTTCTGGCTTGTTTTGGAGAAATGGAGGTACTATAGAGGTGCTTAGGCTTTGCAGCAAACATGACGGTAAATTCACTGTATGTGGGTCCAACTCTGGTTAGACACTGATTAGACTCTAATCACCTCATTACTCAACCAGTCACCTCAAGCTGTCCATCATGTTTGTGCACATTCATCCTTTTTTCTATCCAGTCAGAGAAAAGAATTGATTTATCCTTGTCAGTGAATGCCAAATGAACTCTGTGGAGGTTGAGTGAAGTACTGTAGGTGTTAATGTCACCCAGGCAACTATTCCTGTACTCAGTGTCATAGCAGCAATATGAACATTCATACAGTAGTCAGTGTAGCAGGGATGTGAAGGTCAGTATCTCGGTGTCTCTACATGGTAATCCTATAAAACGGCTTATAAACGTTAATCAGGGTCATTTTGGAAATAGTTTTCCACCTTAAATTTCCTCTCATCAGATTCTGTCCTCAAAAAGTTACATATATTCTTAAGAACAGGACTCAACTTGTTTGTAAGCTAAAATTTGCTTTTGCTTCATTATGGCAATCAGTTTATGAGAGTTGACCTCAATCTTTTTTCAGATGGAAAGAACCACTGCATAAACCAAGCATGACGACATGTTTTTTCCCCCATATTTGAATGTCACTCCATTCATATTTTTACTGATGTCACTTCATGTCTTTGGTTTGACTTGTGTGATATCTAGCCAGTCTTACACTTAACTTTTATCTTTCTTAAAGTATTTATTTTGCTGTAAGCAAATCAAACCTTTTCAAAGTTACTATATTGTACATTTAAGAAGATGTTTAGAAACATGTTCAGTGTTCTTTAGTATTTTTGGTTAGAGGAATATATAAGGTATTATTGCCATATAGGAGAGAGTATTGAGATAGCAGAAAAGTCTTTTCTGTGTCTTTTCTTGCTGTGACTTTAGTGCTGTTGGGTGTTTTCTTGGCTCTTCCCTGGTAGCTATCGTTTGTCAACTTCTGTGTCGCAGTGCAAGTTGAAGCACCGCAGATACTTGTAGCTCTGTGTTGCATCGTCTCCCTTTGAGCAGACAGGAAGTTATCAGAAAGTAACGTGAGGACTGGTGTCTCAGCATTCGTAGATATCTTATATTTCTCGGGGCTTCTTCACCTCTGTGGTGGTTTAATGTTTGAGGTTTTAGCCCTGCAGCTCTGTACTGCCATTTCTCTGCCTGGTGCTACAGACGGCCACTAGAGAGAGCTGGAGCTCCTGTGGTCAGCTGATCAAGTGTAACACTGATGCTGCATCTGAGCAGAAAGGTTCGACCCTTTGTCACTGCTGTTTGATACATTCCAGTGCCCCCAAAGTTAAGATTTGCCCACAGGGAGGCAGAATACAAGGGATTCACTTACCACTATTAAAAAAGAAACCTAATTGGGTTTTTTTTGTTTGTTTCATGACACCCAGGAAACACCTGCGTGTCCTTTTTAATCAACACAGTGCCACTTTGCTGTCCTCTGATAGGAATGTATGGGAGTTGTGACTGTCCCCACATACTGTAGGCTCCCCTTTGTGGACATTTTATTTTGTGGTTATAGATTCTCTAAAGAAGCTGTATGATTTCAGTATATTATTCTTAAGCTGTGCAATGGTTTGTGTTGAGTTGTACATTTGTCTAGAGAAAAGTTGTACTCTTTGATGCTGAAATGTGCTTCGCCTTGGTTCAAAGAAAATTAAAGGTATAAAAAAAATGTGGTGTGCTGTTTGTGGCCTGTTTTCTTCCCTCTTGGTGTCCTTCCCCATTTTGAAATAGATAATCATTTGATTCCCTTCCACCTACTGACCAATGTTATTATTGTGGTTTATTTCTTTAAGTTTGAAGAAACACTGCAGTCCCTGTATTCAAAGGTCAGCTGATGATGCCTCAAGCTTTGACCTTCACATCCACCTTTTTAAAAACTGACTCTGTGCTGCAGCCTTGCTCGTCTCATGGCAGCCAGAGCTGAGAAGTGACATGCTTACTGAAGGAGTCAAACCAAGAGGTGAAAACCATTTCCTTTATGAAGACACCCGTGGTTTTTGTGACACCAGTGAACATCAGTCTTTTGAAAACTCCCCACGGCACCTAGCACCTGCTGGTGAATCAGCCTGGAAGTCATTTGTACAGAGCTCTATCAGAACAAGTATGAACATGGAAGTAAAGGCAACATGAGGGCACGCGTTTTGAAGGGCTGAAAAAAAGAAGAAGAAAGATTAACACACAGGAAGTAGGAAGTGTGATCTGCGATATCTCCAGTTTGTGTGTGTGTGTGATTGTGTATCAATGTGTGTGTGTATGTGCTCTGGTGGGGTGTATGTGTGAAATGAAACACTGACCTGTGCTATGAGTTAAGGACAATGTCTCTAAAACTACCTCGCAACTGGGACTTCAGCACCTTCAAGGCTGAGACAGCTCGCATAGGTAAGCCGGTGGTCGTGCTGCGTTCACTGTCCGCAGTGTGGATGCAGCACTGTCACACTTCTCATTTTAGGCACTTTGCACTTTGGACATTTAGCTGATTGTGTCATCTTACGGCATGTGAACTGACTAACAGTAAAATAAGTTACAATTCCTCATTTTCAATGAAATCAAGGATGGTACGGAGGAAAAAATGTAAATGTAAAAAATATATGTTTCTCCTTATCTTCAAGCATATGATTATTTTTACATATTAATTCATGGTATACAGTGTAATTGAGGTACCATCATATTGGTAAAGTGAAAATTAGTGTTTTATCATAAAAAAAAAAAGACAATAATTAGTGACTGATTCTGCACCTTGTTTTCTCAGTGTGGGTTTTTGAGCATGTTGGTGGTTGTTTGCTACGTGGTGATGGGAACCAGAGTTGTTGTAGACCTTTTTTTTCTTTACACAAATCACTGTCATCTAATATGGAATGAATTGAAAATATAGTCTGACATTAAAAAGGCACTTTTCTTAAGCCACTCAAAAGTAACTCCCAGTGGTTGCAATAAGACATTGACCAACTTATGTGTGTGCAGAACTATGTGCAGTCATGTGTTTTAAAGTTGCCGTGCAGCAGTCTAGACTTACTAATACCACGCTCACCACTGTTTGCATGAGGTGGAATCAGTGCATTAACATGCCTTGTTTCCTCTCGGGCACGGGTGGCACAACAGTTACAACATTCAGATAAAAGGGGCTTGCACACAAGCAGTGACTGGACACATTCTCTACAGCACAGTCCTCCTATTCACAACGTGCATCATTTTTGCTCCAGCTCTAATCATTTTTACAATCAGTGGGGTGTTTCAGCACTGTGGAAGGAAGTTGCTGCCTGTAGCGCATTTAATTTATCTGCTTCATGTTGACTGCACATCAGCAGCTATTATAATCATGCTCTTGCTTTAGTGTGAAAGCATAACTTCCTGAAAGCAGGTGACCCCCTCATCATTCTTTTAGCTTGAGATGTTTTGTGGACCGTGACAGATGGCAGACTTTAGGCTATACCTTGGAACTGGAGTGACGCAGACTTTCAGCAGGAAACTGATGCAAGAGCTCAGTTTCTGCAGAGCCCTGACTTTGTAGCTGTCTGTATTTAACTGTGCCTCCATACTTGTATATGTGAGCGTGTGTGTATATGACGTGCAGTAGCATGTGTGTGCACAGTCATACTGTATGTAACAATCACAAACCTGTCAGTGTGCAGGAGCGAATACTGATTTTCGGATAACTAGTTGACACTGACTCTCCCCCAACTCCATTCATCTGCTGTTTCATGCAGGATTAAAGGAATAGTTTTGGGAAAATACGGTTATTCACTTTCTTGTCGAGAGGTAGTGTAAAAAGTGTTTTTTTAATGGGAGGTTGTGTCCTGGACTATTATGAAGCTCTCATGGCTGTCTATTAAATATGAAGCTACAGCCAATTAGCTTAGCTTAGCATGAAGATTGGAAACAGAGGGAAATAGCTATCCTGGCTCTATCCAAAGTACAAAGAAACCCTTAATAACTCACTACTACACAAAAACAGCCTATAAAACCTCAACTTGTTTTGGCAATTCGTTTTTTGTGCGGATTAACAAGGAAGATACAAATCGTTATACAAGTGTGTATTCGTGAACTTTGGAAGTGCTGTTAGCTGGATGTTTGTTTCCTTTGGACAGAGCCAGGCTAGCTGTTTCCCCCTGCTTCCAGTCTTTATGCTAAGCTAAGCTAACCAGATGCTGGCTCTTGCTTCACATTTAACGGACAGATATGAGCGTGGTATTAATCTTCTCATCCTGCTCTCAGCAAGAAAGTAAATAAGAATATTTCCCAAAATGTTCTTATATTTAAAATTTCTTTTGAACGCTAATATTATTATATATATAAATCTTATAAATATTATTATCTGTCATGTCTGAATGCTGGCAGATCATGATCCATTAGAAAGTACATACAAATCTTGATCCCACTATCAATTAATTATTGTGCAGGATCGTGGAAATTCAGGCCTGGACGCCGAATTTTAAATTTCTTCAGGTGAATATTTAACCATGAAATCTGATGATTTAGTTGTATTTCTAAGCCTCCACACAGTCAGTGGGGAACTCTGAATATCACTCTCCCCGTAACCATCTTAATGTGAGAGTGTTGCACTTGACGTAAATTCCTTTTGATGGTGGGCATTGAACGCATCTTTGCAGCGCTGTGGGACTGTAGGCTCATCACAAATTGAGGCCAGTTTAACGGAGCTGTGTTTGTCAGCTGAGGGTGTGGTGTGACATCAACCTCTGTGTGTGGGCTCACTGTTCCTCAACAACACTTTAACTTTCCACTAATCAAGGAAGGGTGATGCTATTAAAATTAGACCAAAGGACTCTCAAACCTCTAGGTGGAGACCTTCAAAGTGTCGCCGGCCCTCCGGCGATGATGTGGCAGCTTCCTGTTTACCCCAGTGCGGCCCTTCTTCTTCTCTTCTCCTCTATCATCTTGCTTAACAAGACACGGTGAATTTAAGAACAACTGAGAAAGTGGGCTCAATCTCAACCCAGCTATCTCTGCAGTCCTACCACCCTGCGTGTCGCTCAGACCGTCTCCATCTGACTCTGTCTTCTCTAGGCCACGTAGACCTCTTGCTCTGTTCTTTCATCATGCTATTAAACCGTCACATCAGGGCCTCTCATGGTCACACGAATCAAGGGTGTCAAGTATCAGTCAAGGGTGACATTCTTCAAAAATATTAAAATGGGATGTGTCAGTTTCAGTTCAACTTAAATCTACACAGAGGTTAATCTCTGAGCTTCCTTGTTGTTTGATGGTCCGTCTCTTGCAGACCACTGTGTTATTTATGTACAACAATCACGGCTGCATTCATACACCATCCACAGAAAACAGGTCAGCTCAGACCAGCAGTTTACTTTCAGCCTGAAACTGTGTAGGTGGGGAACTAAAATAGACTTCAGTGACCAGGCCCCTCAACCTTGATAGGCTGATGCATATTCATATGAAAAAGAGGAAGTGCTCTGCTGCAGTTGAGTACAGCGCTGATGTTTTGGTAATGTTCCACAGCTCCAGCTGTGACACAGCACGTTAGACATTGTTGTTCATGACACTTTTACAAAACATTTTCTTGTGGTGTTTGGCAGCGCGATCCAAGAGTGTGATACCTGGAGAGGGAGGCCCCGGACCGGGCTCACCCCGCTCCACCAGATCCATGGAGAGGCCGCTGAAAGCCGGCTGGCTCAAGAAACAGCAGAGGTCTCTAGTGAAGAACTGGCAGCAGCGTTACTTTGTGCTGAGAGGAAGCACTCTGACCTACCACAAAGATGACAAGGAGACCACTGTCCAGGTGAGACACTGGGAACTAGCTCTTACTAATGCTATTATTTTAATTATGATGTATCTTTTTGTCCTCTTTTTGTCATTTGTTGGCATAAAACACACGTGCACAGTATTTCCAAAGCAATTCATTCAAATACGTATACTCCAAAATTAAAAGGCTGCAATAACTTTTTGAAATGTAGCACATTTTATTATTTATGTATGAGGATAGGACTGTCATCAAAACCATTTCTACGTCTCTATTACATGTTGATGTTCTACTTCTTTTACATTCAGTGATATTAAGAATTAAAGCAAACCAGCATGATCTAACTACAACATTTAGCAGTCTAAAGTTGGTACGTTTTGATCAAATGTCTTTGTATCAAATGTATATTCATAGATTTCACAGATTAATGAGAAGTGTGTCCCTTATCATTTCCAATCAACACCACAAACACTCTTGCTGTGTGGCTAACTTTGCACACTTCCTGCAAACAAAACAAATGATGCTTGAAACCTCACAAGAGAGCCCTCCTGCCATTGAAAGTCTCTTTTGTTACACTTTTATGTGTTTTCTAATTCACTCTCTTATGCTCATGTCTTTAACATTGAACAGCCATCCATCCAAGACCCCACAGTCTCTGTTATCATGCTGTACATCTGATATGTGGGACAAACGCAAGATGTTCATGCTCTCCTTACATGTTGTGCAAAGTGTGCGAAAACTTCCAAAAAAGACTGTTACACTCCTGTGGTGTCATTACAAGCTGGCATTTCAGGGTTTGGCTACACATGTGGAACAGTTTGCTATGTGTGATATGATGTATATAGTATATAATGTGATATATCTATGCAGGGAGTGTGGTCAGATTTGTAGACCATATTAATGTGCAAAATATCAAAAACAAACAACAAACAAAACAAACTCTGGCCTTTATTTCTTTAGGTATGAAATGTGATAAGGTCAAGTTTGGTTTCTGTTCACTTCTCATCTTACATGTGTTTGTTTTTCTTCCTTCCTTCCGATTTACTTCCTGTTTAGAAGTGAGTGGTAGTGACACAGGAAGGGAGAGGAGCTTTCATGAAAATGTGAGAAAATAATCGTGACCCCAACAAGGCAGGCACATGCCCCCCCTACGCCCCCTGGTTGATTGATAGGCTCCAAAAGCCACAGAATTGTGAGGAATTACTCAAAAGTACCCAAAAGTCTAAAAGTCAGTTCCACATTTGGCCTTGGTTTTAAAACAGAAATGATTGAGTGGGACTGTAGGAGGAGAATGGGAGACAGAGGAAGTGCACATATGGTGAAATGGACAATACACTGTACTGTATATGCTGTAATGTACACAGTGAACCAGAGCATGGAACATGACATATGATAATAGATCAGCAGTGAGCACTTTCTTCAGTATGTTCTCTGTTCATCTGCTAAAGCCTGTGTGGTACAATTTTGCCACAATAAAAGAAACTGTGCTACGCCTGCGGTGAAAATACTATATTATCAGGACATGGAATCTCTCTCTCAGAAAGTGAACTGTTAATATTAATGGTAGCGTATGGCGGTCTATGAATGAATGTAAACATTAGTGGAACTATTAGTGGTTGGTTCTTGACATGACAGACTTCTGGATTGGACATTACACTAATGTGCTTTTTTCTGTGTGTGTTTGTGCTCCTGTTTTTTGGTCTCCAGGGAGTCATCCAGCTCCGGTTCAGTAAAGTTAACGAACTCCCTCTGAACTCAGATGACCCTGGGAAGTACCTCTTCGAGATCATACCACGTAAGCATGTAATCGACTCGTTAAAGAGAGTAAAACTGACTTTAGGCGTCGTGTGGTATACTTATTCCAGCACTTAAAGATGGTTTTGTGCGTAGCAGTGATACATCAGTACTGTCCCTGGGGGCCTCCCTTCATTGCCTTGTGTCAACTTTGTCTTATTCTTTCTTCATAAATTACAGAAAGAAACCTTTGTTAACATTTCCTGTATGCCAGTGTTTTCCGATTATGGGTCTATTTCCAAATATGTCCCTTTCTGGTATCTGTCTGTCTGTATGAGATAGCACTTACCTGCATAAGTCAGAGACTACCAAGAACTGATAGCGATCTCAATCTACTCTGAAAATCCTCACGTAGATTTGACATTTTCTGACAGGCCTATCTGTCCTACTAAAGGTTTTGCTGTACTAAGATGCATTTTTCTAACAATACCCATCATTTCACAGGTACAACTGGAGACAGAGAGCGATGTCCCTATGTGTTCATGGCAAACTCCCAGAGTGACATGGAGGAGTGGGTCCGCACTCTGCGCAGGGTCATTGGAGTACCAACAAGTGGAGGTTCAGTAAAACCATATACATATTTCTATGGAGACTGAGGTCATGTATGACAATGCCTATCTGGCTAGACTTCTCTGGAAATTAAAGGAATAGTTGGACATGTTTGGAAATACATTTATTCACTTTCTGGCTGAGAGTTAGATGAGAAGATGGACACCACTCTCATGTCTGTATGCTAAATATGTAGCTGGAGCTAGCAGCCAGTTAGCTTAGCTTAGCATAAAGACTGGAAACAGCTAGCCTGGCTCTGTCCAAAAGTAAAAGAAGGAAAGAAAGAAAGAAAGCCAGCAGCTGGTTGGCTTAGCTCAGGATAAAAAGAAGGAAGCCAGGAAGTCACTGCTTTCTGCCAAGAAATAGTCCGGCGCATAACCCTCCATAAAACCAAACATTTTAAAATTTGTTTTTTGTATGAACTAAACAAGCCAGAAAAATGTTTTAATCAGTGAGCATTAGATGTGCTGGAGGCTGGTTTTGCTATCCTTGGACAGAGCCTGTTTCCAGTCTTTATGCTAAGCTACTGTAAGCTAACCAGCTGCTGGCTGTAGCTTCATATTTACTGTCCAGACACGAGCGTGGGGTCAATCTTCTCATCTAATTCTCAGCAAACAGATAAGCGTCTCTCTCAAAATGTTGAACAATTCCTTCAAAGTAAATAAGTAAAAATATATTCACGCCAACCAATCAAGTGTTTGAAGCACAACCACCCTAGAATTACTACAATGAGCATGTGAAAAGGAACAATAATGGTGTTTATTTATGTGTAAAAATACTTTCAGATTATACTGTATGGACATCACTGCTCCACGATGTCATGTCTTACCTCTTTGCCTCTCTGCAGTGTTTGGAAAGGGTCTCATGGACACAGTAACATATGAGCAACGGTTCGGGCCTCACATAGTGCCAATCCTGGTGCAGAAGTGTGTGGAGTTCATCAAAGAACATGGCCTGGATGAGGAGGGTATCTTCCGCCTCCCGGGTCAGGACAATGCTGTCAAACAGTTCAGAGATGCCTTTGATGCAGGAGAGAGGCCCTCCTTCCCCAGGTAACGCTCTCGTGGTTCCCTTTGTATGGACTACAGCATTAAGAACCATTTAATAAAAATTTGTCATGATTTTAATATTGCAGCCCTTAACATGAATTCCACACAAGCATGTTTGAGTGGTGGTAGTGGTATTATGTATGTGGAAAACTGGGTTATTCCAGTTATTGAAATACACAGGAAACACTGAGTATAAGGTGGTTGTAAAGTGGTTTCTTCATCACATCTGCAGAGTCACACATCTCAAAAACACTTAAGAGCACCACAAATGTCCGTGGAAATCTTTTTAAGCCCTCTTTAATCCTGGTTGGTAAATGTATGAGCTTGAGAAGGTCACTGCTATATAAGGAGAAAAAAATCCCCTCAGTCAATCGGCAGCATCAGCTTTGTTTTCTCAGAAAGTAAGGAGAGATGAGAGAGATGCAGAGCGGCTGATTTCTGTCTGCTCAGAGCTGAAGGCGATACCACATCCTGTTCTGGCAGGCACACAGGAGGAAGCCTGCATTACTCAACATCACAAGCTCCTCTGACAGAGCACTGTTGATTAAAAAATCCATTGAACCTAACTTGTTTGTCTGTAATGCAGTGTGAGCAGGGTCAAGGAGACAGCCAGCAAGGGCTATTGAAAGATGCTTTGTGTCAAATGTCAGGCTGAAAATAAAACAAAAAATACAAGATTGAATGTTTTCCCCTCGAATTGTGTTCTTAGCAGAGTCCTACAAAACTGAACCAAAGCCAGCTGCGTCAGTTAAATATACAAAAAAAAGGCCCAGAGGCCCGAAACGTCCAAGAACAGCAAAAACGTTAAGGACTTTGTAAGAAAGACCTTGTTTACACTACATCCCACCATGTAGATACTCCAGTAAAATATTTACACAGATCTTGTCAGAATGGAAAAAAATGATAAAGCTCCAATCTCATGAACGCTTAGAGTAAACACGTAAAGCCCACAATTAATACAAAATACAAGATGTTAAAACTATAATAGCAACTTATTTACGCATGTATGTGCAGAATCCAGTGAACATATTACATTTAAACCAGGACAAAGGCTTCCTTATACAGCATGTCATCAAGCAAACTGCTTCTCTATGATGTAGTGGGCAGGTTCCAATTGTCATGAAATACATGCAACCACCACTGGCTCCGTGTACTGGCAAAATTACACTGGTCTAACATTGCGTTCTGTGTTTAAGGTTTAAATGTCAGTTATACTGTAAGTGGATGTTCATTGCATGATGTGTCATTACCTGCAGTGACACGGATGTCCACACGGTGGCGTCACTGCTCAAGCTGTACCTGCGCGAGCTGCCTGAGCCCGTGGTGCCCTGGACTCAGTACCAAGACTTCCTGGACTGCACCAACCTGTTGGACCCCAGCAGCACGGAGGTACACATACTTAAAAACAGGCTACAATATGTCTGTACACCTGAGTGTATGAATACATTGTGTGTGTGCGTACATGAAGGAGAGGTCCTGGGATATTTAGTGTGTGTGTACTTTAATCTCTCGCCCACATGTCCTCTCAGGGTTGGGAAAAGTTGGAGAAACAAATCGCTCTTCTCCCCAGAATCAACTACAACCTTCTCAGTTATGTCTGTCGGTGAGTAGAAGCTGGAGCACAAAGCATTACGGGACGTTCCAGAGAAAAACCCATAACTGGAATAATACTTGTTAACTAACATGTCACTGAGCAAGACACTTTACCGTACATCTACCAGATCTCACAAAGTCCTTCTGGTTAAAAACATCAGCCAAATGCTGCTCTGAGATCAATTTCCCAACACATGCTGACCCGTATCTGTTTAATATGCTCATGTCTTTTTGTTTTGCAGGTTTTTGTTTGAGGTGCAGATGCACTCCAAGGTGAATAAGATGAATGTGGAGAACTTGGCTACAGTGATGGGGATCAACCTGCTCAAACCTCAGATAGAAGACCCCATCACCGTGATGAAGGGTAAGAACGGGTGCAGATCTGTGTTATCTTATGACCTTGAAATTATGTGGATGTGTCTGATATTCTGGTCCAAAGCAGACAATCATATGATGTGTGTCTCTGTACTGGCTGTGAAAACTGTGCATCTGGAAAGCACCCTGAATCCAAATTATGTGTGACTACTAATTTTATTAAGCAATGATATGTGGCAATACTGCAACATGACTACATCCTTCTCTTTTTAAACACTATATTTAGTCATATAAAACAGGCGTTTACAAAGAAGACCTCACAAGTTAGGAAGACATGTCTCATTTCGAAACCCTTGGTAAATATGTGGTGTGATGAAGTAGCAAAAACCATGTTCTGGTTCATCAGTTCAATACACTTTACCTACTATCTCAGTATAGCTGCTGCCACTCTTTTTAAAACCGACATACAATATGTCTATGCCTTTGTATCTGAACTGTCAGAACAAAAAAATACTTAAAGTAATTCAGCTCAAATGAATTTTCAAAAGACTGAAGAAAGTGAAGCAAGAATTTGCATAAGAACCTAAAGATAAGACATTTTGATCATAATCTCTCCGCATTTGTTTGTTTTTCTTCGCAGCGACTCCTCAGATCCAGAAGCTGATGACAGTGATGATCAGACAGCATGAGACCCTGTTTCCTCTCTCCAAAGATGTGCTTCCCTCCCCTCCCTCAAACAAGGCTGAAAGCCAAAAGAACACACCCCGAAGCTTTGTGGGCTGGGAGTCCGCAGAGGTAATGTCCTGTTTTTAGGACACAACACCAGAACGTATCCTAAAAACAAGGCGATGGCCAATGGAAAAAAAGAACACAGAATATCCAAAACATTTTGTGTTAGTAGGAAGAAGTTGTATCCAATATGAAAGTAGGCTGTATGGCAAACAGTGCTAATTCCATCAGCTGTGCAGATTTGTTGACAAGATCTACTGGTCTCACACCCCCACAGTTTGTTTTTAAAGTTACCAAGTTCTCTAAAGCACCAACAGCTGTTAACAGTGGCTTAAAGACAGATGTGGCGAAACTGAAATACGCGTATTCTTCCCTGCTGATTGATACCACTCTCATGTCTGCATGATAAATATATAGCTGGAGCCAGCAATTGGTTAGCTTAGCTTAACTTAGCTTAGCATAAAGACTGGAAGCATTGGGAAACAGCTAGCCTGGGTCTGTCCAAAGGCAGCAACATCTGCCTACTGGCGACTCTAGAGCTCAGTAATTCACACGCTATAACTTGTGCTCCTGGTCAGGTGGCAGTAGCACTTAACCCCTGTAAAACGGTGAATTGTCGTTTTTACACTTCAGCTTTTGCACAGATGAAACAAACAAGATATAATGTGGTGGTAGTGAGCTTTACAGGTGCTGGTAGGCACATTGTGCTGCCATTGGACAGAGCCAGGCTAGCTGTTGCCCCGTTTCTAGTCTTCATGCTAAGCTAAGCTAACTGTCTGTAGTTTTATATTTAATGGACAGATATTGATCTCTTGACAAGAAAGTGAATAAGCCTATTTCCCCCAAATATCAAACTATTCCTTTGATGCCTGAAGTCTAGTGAAAAAGAAAGTGGTGAAACACGATTATATGTTAACTGACCTTTCGAGATTAAACCACCAGCAGATGTTTTGAATAGAGAAGCTATTTTATAGACTGTGTGCTACATAAAATGCTAATTCTTGAGAATATGTCATTAAATCCCGATGTTCTGGTGCTTTTGCACTTTGATTCAGTCTCAACATCTCTGCTTTCCTCTTACTGATAGATTCATTCAAGCATTTTCTCTGGCAGTAGCTCACTGATTATTAATGATTTAGTAAATAATTTCCCAGTAATATAAATTATATTGCATTTACTACATTTATATATACAGTATATGTAGTATACTGTATATATATATATATATATGTAATTAATCTTCAGTTATGTTTGTCTCAGATGGGTGATACATCTCTGTCGGAGTCTCCTGAAGAGGAAGAAGACAATGACAGTCCAGGTCCAGAGAGAGGAAACTTCAGCCCCCAAAACACACTTCAGGAGCCTTCCACGGACGACTTCCTCGGAAGTCCCCGCAAACGCACTCAGACCTTGCCCACCTTCAACTGCCCCCTCACCGGGATGGCAGCCAAGGCCGACGCCCTCAACCGGTGGAGTCACATCCAGGAGAGCGTGGAGGAGAAGAGCGGGACATTGTCAGAGGACATTTTTAAGATCCTGGACCTCCGGAGTTCAGGTTCAATGTTCGGAGGGTCTCAGATGAGTAACAAGGAGGGAGAGGATAGGTTGACAGCCCGAAGAGGAAGTGACAACACAGGTTCTTCTACTGCTAGCTCCCAAAAACCTGACAGTGAGTCCCGGCCTGCCCGGGTGCTGTCTCATCAGAAGAGTGCAGGGAACCTGACAGTGAGCAGTTCAGTTCAGCAGGTCAACAGCAGGTCTGAGCAGAAGAACGACAGCCAGCAGCTTATTGACAGGTGAGGAATCACATGGGGTAGGGTTGAAGGTAATATTATCAATAAAATAGTTCATTCACAAAATTAACAATGTTGTCAGGTGGAAACGTAACCTAAAAATTATCTTTTCAGGAACTATGTTAGCCGGACTACCTTGAGACATTCAGTCTATCCTGAGGATTTTGTAATTGCGGGTTATAGAGGGTTATAGAACTCTTGCAACCAAAGGAGGAGCATGCGGTCCTTCAGTTCAAACATGAAAATCACCAAGATTGGATCGAGACACTTAAAAAGTTAAAAGGAATATGAAATTCAGGATTTTTTTTCAGAGAGCATGTGGCACCTTTGATCTTACACTGCAAAACACATGTGTGAAATAATGAATGTGTCCCAAGTGCAGTATTTCTTATTTTGGGAATACTGTAGAAATGAGAGGAAGTATCTTGACAGACTAAAGCCGATCACTGGGCTATAATCAAGAAAATGGCACTTAATCAAACAAGTTGATTTACATTGAAAACAGGTGTAGTAATCTCACTTTTTTGGAAAGAAAATGTAATTTTAGGACTCAATATTACAAAGTGTTGACATCTTTTTGGACTGGATTCATTTGTTTTTGCAGTGATGGACACTATAGGACATTGTTTCCAGAATAGATTGAGTTGCTTTTTGGACTTTCTACTGTATATCTGAACGCTTTGTGTCTCTCACCGTCTGTTGCAGTCTGCAAAAGGAGAACAAGGAGCTGAAGGCCACAGTGGCAGAGCTCCAGTCTGCTCTGGAGGCAGATCACCGCCGTGTGGCCGCTCTGGAGATCTGCCTGAGAAATGCCGAACGCAGCCGAGACGAGGCCCAGAAACGCAATGAGGAGCTCCAAAGAGACGTTCAGCAGTTCCTCACCAGAAAGCCACAATCTCCCACCTAACAGTCATTTTCAGACTCTCTAGTAGCCTATATGGATTTATGCCTCCGTTAACCTCAACAGAGCTAATTTCACATGAACTGTTTATGGGAAATACTGTCGTCCTCCAGTGGGACACTGAAATGTTTCCATTTGAGGTCTCTTTGGTCCTCCAGTAAATTATTGGCTCATTTGTGCCTGTGCCTGTGAGGAAAGTCTGTTAAGGAGAGATCTAAATAGGCTTTAATAGCACTATTCACATTAAAGACTTTAAACACAGCACCGCAGGAGTCATGTCACTGTATATGAACTGCCTTGATCTGGTGCAGCTGTTAGATGGGACATGCAGGAAAAGAAGCACCACATAGGATGAATTATGTACAAAATTGAATGACCATTTTGCCACTTGAAAATGCAAGAAATTAGTTTCCATGGAAATGCAAGGCCAGACAACATCAGCTTAGACTGATCCCTTTGATCAGAGGTCAACTGGACTCAATAATGTTAATGGTGGACAGTACAAAATACTGTGTGTCATACATGGAGTAAATAGTCTAGTATTTGATGTTTCATTTCAGTGGTAAATTAATAAAACAGCACAAATGTAAGTGTTTTTATTGATGCTTAAAATAATCTTACACAACATATTTACCATACATCTGTGCACCTTTAGTATTTGTACATCATTACTGAAAAGCAGTGGTGAGTGCCTTTCAGATACAAATAAACTGATTACATATGAATCAAAAGGCTGAGATGATGGAAGAAAAATGAAAACAATGAAGCAATGTGCTGTCAGGGACATGAATGAAAAGATGTAGACCTGAAAGCAGTGGAAACTGCTGGCAGGGTTAAACCGATGCATCAAGCCTTTATTAACAAGTCTACAGCCGTGCAGCTCTGTGAGCTAAATGTTAACGTCACCATGCTAACATGCTCACACTGACCACGCTAACATGCTGATTTTATAAACTATAATGTTAACATCTTAGGTTAGTGTGTTAGCATGCTAAGTTGCACGCACAAAAGTGCAGCTGAGGCTGATGAGAACATCAGCAGTTTTGCAGGTATTTGGTCATACACCAAAGTATTGGACATGGTGAAATTGTCTAAATTGACTATGAATGTCAAACTTTCACGGCAATCTAAGAAATATTGTTGAGATATTTTAGTCTGGCCCAATGGACCGACTGACTGCCATCCAGAGAGCCAAGCTGCTAGCGTGGTGAAAAATCACCTCTGAGAATGCAATATGTTAAATTAAAGTTGCACCAATCAATATTTTTATATTCCAACTTTAATGTTTTGGATCACTCTCATCAACCTTGTTTCCAGAAGCAGCAGGTGCGCTCCCTGCCCACCAAACACCACACTGACAAAAATAGCGACTAGCTGGTGAACATAGTGCAACATTTAGCTGGTAAAGCCATATTTTTCCCTCATCAGTTGATGACCGAATTCAGAGCTAAACAGAGGGAATATTGGACGTGAATTCGTTTGATGACCAGAAACAAGACCCCAAATGAATGCCAACATTGGTTTCTACTGAATGAACTGTTTGCTGACTCATTTGTCATAATTTGTCATGTGTAATATGTCAGTGTTGTTCCACTGCCATCATTTAATACTGCTTTAAATATACCAGTTTCGTAAGACTCATCAGCATTGGCTTCCTAAAAAACCTGAATTGATTTTATGCAATATTTTGTGGTGATAGTGGTATTATCTGGGAGTGTGCTAGTTTTCAATACATTTTCCATCTTAAAAAACACTGTGGGGGAAACGCAAATGTAAATCATAAAATGGAATGTTGGAATGTTGGAATATTCAGTCCAAAAATAGCAACTGGACTTCATTTACACCGTGAGGTCCATAATGCAGACCACATGGAGGGACTGACTGTGTGAATGTGTGTGTGTGTGTGTGTGCAAAAGGACATTGCCATTATCAAGCCTTCTTACGGCCATCAGGAAGATGTGATAGTCGGTTGCTGCAGCAGTTTAACAGAGTGACAGATAACAGCATGTCTGTCAACTGTCAGCCTGGCAGATGAGTGGCAGAGGCAGGAAAAGCTCATTCCTTCCCATCTCTGTGACGTGCCGCAATCAGGAGTGTATCTGCAGGTCAAGCAAAGAAGCTCAGGAATGAAGGACGGTTGTGTAGTGGGCTGAGGGTTCAGGTGACGAATGGAACAGTTATTCAAATCTGTTCAGGAGCCGGCGTGAGTCATTATTAATCTCATCAGAAAACATCTGATCGGCCTCTTGACCAGTGCCGGCCTGCTTCACTATACAGTACAGTATATCCAAACATTCAGAGGTGGAAGTCTTTCTCCATGAGTCATCCAATTTCCATACCCATCACGAAATACCTCTAGAAAGCTCTGTCTACCACACATGAAATTTTCATCTATTCTTGCGTTGTACTTATTTGCTCTTGCATTTTTTAAAGGATCCTCTTGTGCCCAGACAACACATTCAGACACAGTGTCCACTTACCAGAAGAGGAAGTACACACAGAACATTTTAGCAAGCAAAACAGGAGTGGGGTGGGGGGGTATTGTTACTTTCAAACATGAATTATTATTTTGTACTACTCTGTTGTCTACTTGAAATGTTCTCCAGACTCACTGTAAGCTCAGTATATTTCATCCTCGATCATTAAGGCCCCACACCTCATTGCATTTCAATTTCTTTTGGACAAGTGTTGTCTAATAGATATATCCTGTTGCATTCAACGATATCAGCAGACCCCTTGGTGTATTTTGTCATAAAGAAATGGTCAATGGAGCCTAGACAGCAGCTCACAGAACTCCACCATTTACAAAGCAAATAAACAAATGAAGAATATCAACCCTGGAGCACCCACCCAAACAAAATAGCGCTTCCACAAGGAAGAGGCTACAGGACAGTGTTTACAAAATCCTCATTAAGGAAGTTGTGAGATAACACACGCGTATGTGCATCACACAAAGTTGAAGGCACGCACGTACACACACACACACACACACACACCAGCAAAGAGACCATGAGCACTGAGCAATGCAGAGCCCACCGTATCATAGATAAGGGACAGAAAGAAAGAGCTGGGGAGAAGAGAGCAGAGCACAGACAGAGACTGACAGAAGAGAGGACACAACAGAGATGACTCGGACGGACAAAGCCAAGCCTCGGCCACCCTGTCACCGGAACTGCAGCCCTGTCGCAAAGGACATCAAAAGGTGTGCATGAGCATAAATGCGGTGAGATCTGGAAGAGGGCAGTTTAGGACTACACGCTCCTGCAGAGACGCTCACACTGGTCAGTGCAAGGGTCAACAACACTACTGTCTACTGCCAGGGAACCAGAACTTTCTTAGCCTACAGATGAACTGACCACAATTTAAATTAACCTTTGGATTAAAGTGTTCAGAGAACACAATCATTTTGTCTTACTGCTGCATCAGCTCATCCATAGACAATCTCAGGCGGTGTACAATAGAAAGCTGCAGATTGTTTTTCCCATGGCGAGCATTTGGGTCTCTCAACTGGGAACCATATGCAGCTCCAAGACTTTGCTCTTGGTGTTTTCCATCCTGCTGCTCCAGCGGCCTCTCTGTGGACAGAGCAGCCCGATCTCCAACACCCATCAGAGGCATCGCTCCGCTCCAGGGCTGGGAGACGGGCATGGTGGGGTGGTGGATCCGTCACTGCTGGAGCAGGACAACAACATGAACATGCAGAGCCTGCTGGAGAGCCTGAAGGAACAGTTTCTGCGGACTTTCAACCTGTCTGGCTTGGGTCCTCCTCCCCTGCCTCTTGGAAGCACACGTGAAGAGCCGCCTGAGTACATGATGGAGCTCTACAACCGTTTCGCTAATGACCACACTGCCATGCCCACCGCCAACATCATCCGCAGCTTTAAAAATGAAGGTAAAGATCTTGATGATGATGATATAATGATGCCCCTGTTGATCATATAGACTGATTAAAAATTGGAACTACTTTTTCTTTCTTAGTTGCTGCCATGTTTACTGAACATTTTTATTTTCATTTAAATATTATTTGTGTTTTCCTCATCACACTCAAATGTATGTAAGTAGTGAAATGCAAACAAAGGTCTTCTTGTATATATGTACCATTTTTAAACAGACGTCAAGTATGTTCGAACATAAATTTAGTTGATTAAATCCAAGCCTTAGTCATGATCCTGTTCCTTGTTACTTATCTTTGCAAGGCAATGATCATCAAAATGCTATTCTTATTCTGAAATGCAACAGCTTGCAATAAAATGAAGATAATAGTTAAATTAAGGATGAAATTGAGGACGGAATATGGATACGTTGCAGAACTCTATTAAAAACTTCATTAAAAAGACTGCAAAATATACAGAAGTTTAACTTTGACCATTTATTTCAGATGCATCTCCCAGTGTTGTGGGTGTTGGAGGAGTGAGGCGTCACCCACTCCTCTTCAATATGTCAGTCCCCCATCATGAACGCATCACAGCAGCCGAACTTCGCCTCTACACCCTTGTCCAGACTGACCGCCACCTTTATGACGGTGTCGACCGCAAGGTCACTGTCTACGAACTGGAATCGCATGATGGGGATGACAACATGACTGATGACAGCCCTGTGAGAGGCGATGGATTCAGAGGGGGAGGAGAGCGTATAGAGCTGGTGGAGTTGGCTTCACGCCAGGTCTATGGGACGGATAACAGCTGGGAGGCCTTTGACCTCACTGCTGCTGTTCAACGCTGGCGCAAATCTGACCGTGGCACCACGCACCGGTTGGAAGTGCACATTGCCAGCATGGCTAATGAAGATAATGTAGGTATGACAGAGAACAACAAAGACAAGAAACCACCTGAAGGGGACATGAAGATTGACACCAGCCCTGAGGAAAAACACAAACCTCTGCTGATTGTTTTCTCTGATGACCAAAGTAGTGATCACCGTGATGACAAGCGCGAGCTGAATGAGATGATTGACCACGAAACCTCTAACATGGTTCTCCAGAACGACCTGGGGACGGGAATGAATGGGCTGTGGGGGGAGCTGGGGAGTGACAGGGATCAGAGAGATGAAGAAGCTGAGCCAGATGAAGAAGACCTCATCCAAATGCGCTCCAATCTGATCTACGACACAGCATCCCGCATTCGTCGCAATGCCAAGGGAAACTATTGCAAGAAACAATCTCTGTACGTGGAGTTCAAAGATATTGGATGGGACAGTTGGATCCTGGCACCCACTGGTTACGATGCCTTTGAGTGCGCCGGCATTTGTTCCTTTCCACTGACGAAGCATGTCACACCCACCAAGCATGCCATTGTCCAAACATTGATCAACATAAATAGTCCTCAGAAGGCGGCACGAGCTTGTTGCGTGCCCACCAAGCTGGACCCTATCTCCCTGCTGTACCTGGATGACACAGGTGTGGTCACCTACAAGTACAAGTTTGAAGGAATGGTAGTGGCTGAGTGTGGCTGCAGATAGTCCATGCCATGAGAGAGTTTAACTCTTTGTGAAGTCTTACAGCAAGAGGAAAGACAAAGAACTAACTATAAGCTGAAAAAGGAGATAAGCCAAAAGTGTCAATGGACAATTGTTGGAATCTCTACAAGGGTTGCTCAGTGAGACTGGAAGTGCATATTCACTATTCATGAAACTATGTGCGCGCCAAATGAATGAGTGTGGACAAGTATATGTTTTAAATGGCAAAACAGAAACTAGTACTTCATCTTACACGGCCAAAGCCATGAACAGTTGCCATCATTCAGACAGTGGAGAGACAGTTTGTTGGAGATTTACAGTCAACGTGTTACCAATAGTGATGCCAAAGTGTGTCGTCATACCCACAAGAATAAAAAGGCACAAGATTTCCCAAAGGACCGAACCAAGGACATCCCACAGCGTGTGCGGCCTGGTGGGAACTTGTGGGCCAGTTGTCCCCCTCCCTCTCCTTCCCCCGACATCTCTTCCTCTCCACTTATCTCTGGTCTCCCCTCTCGATGCAAACACTAATCAGCACTTCATGAGTCCTGGTGCATTGAAACAACCTCCCTGAGGCAACCTGACAAGACATGAACTCTCCAGGCCCACCTCCTGCCTCCTGCAGCCTCCTGATACGTAGTCGCTGTGCAGAGGTCCTAGTGGCAGGGTTATCTGTCCCAACCCTGTTTCCCACTTCACATGCCTCTTTTCCACTCCCCCGAGCTACAGCGATAGCAAGGTGTGGGGGATTGAGAAACATGTATGCCACCACTCAGGCTTTGAGAACTGGACGCCATTCTGGACAACTTTTGAGATGGTGGGATGGGGGAGTGGGACAGGACAAGGGGGCAGGGGTTGTCCACATTCCTAGGCAACAAACACTCATAACTGACTCAACTCACTGATCTAGCACCATGTGCCCCTAACATGTCTCCAGCTCCTCAGTTGAGTCATCCATCACTTTTATGGTAAAAATGGCCTTTTTGGACAGTTATTATCTGAAGGAGTGGAAAAGGGGGCACCTCGACGCATTCCCTTTATGGATATCCTTAGGTTACAGTTACAGAGATACAGTTTCTTTTGTTAAAAGCCTTTTGATACCTCTGCTGCTTGTGTCAAGTAAAAGACTATTTATTGTTCTAATTTATTAATTTTTACAACAGAGTAGATAACTATATATGTAAATTTGTAAGTGACTTAGTGTATAGCAGGTTTTGTATCCATGACAATGCATTTGCAGCATAAAATGAATTTTGTTGGGAAGAGAAATGGTAACATTTTCTAAAACAATAAAGAACAACTACTTAACAAATCCCAGATGAAAAGTCTCCTTAACTTTGAATGAATCACCAATTTGTTCAATTTGTTTCAGAAAGTTTACACACCATGATACTCAAAATGTCATTAGGATTGTCTCGTATCAAGATGAACGCAAATATTTGGGGCTAAAATACCACACTGATTATGTGACTGTTGTTTTTCGCAGCTAATCGTACATGATCTATTTTTCACATTACATTTGTCAATCAAAGCATCTCGGTCCGTCAACTTTCCATTATTGTAGAAAGAAGCTGCTAGACCAATGATACAATGCATTGCTGACATTCAGATCATTCAGTCTGACAGTATCAGCTCACAGGTCATAGTTCATACACGACACACAAACAAAGAACCATGGGAAACTGAGTGGAAGGCCCGCTAATGAACAAAATGGATGGCCTGCTGCTCACACTGACAGCTTGCAGATGCAGACAGCTGTGATGGAAAACCTGTTCATGAAGAGAAAATGTGAGCAAAAACCAAACAAAGATCTGGACACCAGTATCTCTTTCTGTTCTCATTAAATGTTCTATGAATGTTAAACATGATCATAGAGAATTGTGTTGTTGTTTTAATGTATCAACGCACACTGAAGAGAAATAAAGGATACAGATCAGATTCATGCTCTGAAATGTATCAAACTTTCTATTTAGTTCTTTGTTGTTAAGAATGTGTGTCACACTAACGCTCTATGAAAAATGAGAGTCTGTGCTCTGTGTGGGTAAATTCCACCACTACAGCAGCAGAATTGTGGTCAAATTAGCATATTTCCTTTTAAAGGCTTTTTCAACCCATGACCAATGTTAATACAGTTATTATAGTCATTTATTTAGTAACAGTTTACAAAAATACATGTGAGAGGTATGTCTGGGGTAAATATAACTTATGCAATCACGATACTTTTGCTACATTGTTACAAAATGATGATTATGTAATGCTTCTGCTCTCCCTTATTGTTCTGTTTTGACAAAATGGTTATTCTATTTTTGTGGATCACCACACAGTAAAATTGGAATATGCGACTTCACGTGCTACATACACTCATATCTATATGTGTCAAACAGTGCGTGTCGTAGCTGAAGTTACAGTGCGAGAATCTTATTACAGTCATGTTGGCTGTTCAGAGCTTCCTCAAAAAAGTCTTTGGCAACAGCCCACTCATGACAAGTGCACTGAGATGTTTCAGAAAGCAAACAAGTCTGACCTCTCATGTAGGATGAGAGCAGAGGTCATCTAAAAATGGTTACAGACCAGAGGGCAAGAACCTCAGCCAGTTACTGTGACAACAGGCAGTGTAAGCTATGTAAAGCTCACTAATTGAATATTTACAGAATGGTGGAAGAAATATGAATCTGGCCTTTGTCACTGAATGGCAAACTTTCAGGAAATATGATGTCTTTAGTATTTGGATGATATGGACTGGAGGAGGGTGCTCTTTGCTTTTTCTCTCTCTTGTTTTGACATCTGCCGAAAGAATTTTAATCTTACTTTTTGTTGTTATTCTGGAGTTTGTGAAGGACTTAGTCTACGTGATTAACTTAGGGGCAAAGTAAACAAGTAAACAAACGGAATGCTTCCCAATGTACAAGACGGTTCAAAGTGCTCCAAAATCCTGTAATGCTCCGGCGCCTGACATCATGACGTCGGCTGCAGGACGTCGACGTGTGTCTCGCTGTGAACGTGTGTTTTGGTGTGTGTCATCCAAAGCTGCATGACTCGCCCTGACTCTGACGTAGGGTCTGTAATAGGGCCTGATTGTTTCCGTTTTGGGTCACATGTTTATCATTCCATCTCTTGACAACACCACCACCCAGTCCTCATCTCTTGCTCTTTCCTCGAATCGCTTCTTTTCCCAGGGAAATCACTTTGTGACTATATGAAAAAGTACCACCAAATGTTCAAACACCTTTTAACAATTTGCATTTGAGTCTGATGTTGCGAAATTTCAAAAGCCTATTGAAAGAGTCCATAATGAAAAGCAGATGTTCAGTGTAGTTCACATGCTTATGCAGGCCAAGTAATATTACACGATTTCTCAGCAAAATGAGCTCAGTGCAAGCCAGGACAGAAAGAACTACACAACTGTCATTCTCCATTTAAAGTAATGACTTTCACTAGCAAGAGACCCTCAAAAAATATATTATCAGTCATTAGCGGGCAGCTGTGCGTGAGAGAAAAATCCAGTTATAAGTGTTGTATTATTACATGTTAAAATCGCTCAAAATGGCACATCATTGCTTAAAGGCAGAAGAAGTAGGATTTTCCTAAAAACAATGTATAGACTCATGCAAAAATAATCCCTCTCAATCATCACTTATGACCCACTAGAAGTGTGTGGTTGTGTCTGTATCTGCAGAGACCCTGCCCTCTGCCTGGATTTTATTATTTTGCTGTGTTCGGGACGTTTCTGGGCATCAACCTTGTGGCAGTGGGTGTGTAGCCCCCAGCCAGTAACAATGTGCAAGGTATGAGGGCGGGACTCTATAAAAACGTAGTGACCAGGTGCCAGATTGTTAGCATGTGACACCACCAGAAGTGTGTGCACAACCGTCAAATCCTACTCATTCTGCCTTTAAGTAAAGTAATGGTATATGAACTTGTTATCTGAATTGCATCTGGCTCCCCATGGTGAGTTATTAAGTGTTAGACCCCATATGTCACTGTCACTATTAAGTGTGGGGAGGTTGAGCAATCTCGAGCTCTTTGCTGTCCTTTTTTCATGTGAAAAGATGATGAGTGCAAAGGAGAAGTAGCTATAAATCCTCTGGCAGGATCTGTTAAAAAAACAGAATTCTGTTAAAAAAATAAACCCTGAGGATGCTGTTATTACTGGATTTTAACAGTGTTGTTAGTAATGCCTCTGTAGTAAAAAAAAAATGACAGAGGCTACAACTGCAAATAGTGACTGAGAGGCTTCTCATCTCTAAAAACATGTGGTTTTGATTGCTCAATGAAATCCCTGTGGAACCAGTTTGCAGAGAACGCACACAGCCGAGAGGCCGAGGGGGCATGCACATCACCAACCACAGCAGCACAACGGAAACCTGAACCTGAAGCGAACAACAACAAACTATGTCTGTTTTCTGTTTTCATATATTTTCACATGCTTTTCAAGCCCAATATTTGTAAGGCCTTTTGTGTAGGGATTGTGATTCATGAAAAAATGTAACAATTGTATGTAAACGACCAAACATGGCAAATTAATATAACAAAGTCTTTACGAAACACTCATCAAGAAAATATTGTACAATTATGCAACAGCTTTGGCTCAAAGAGGAATGTTCACTTCAAATATTGACATTATTCTTACATTGTAGACACTTCCACTGAAATTTTTAGGTTTTGCACAAACCTACTTTACTTTTCATAATATATGAAAGACTGATATCAAATCATTTACTGACATTAAAGGAATAGTTGGACATTTATTCCCTTTCCTGCCAAGAGTCAGATGAGAAGATGGATATTACTCTCGTGTCTGTGTGGTAAATATGAGGCTACAGCTAGGAGACAGTTAGCTTTAGCACTTCGTAAAGTAGCCTGGCATGAGAGAAAATCAGCTCACTGCAGAGATTCACTCGGATTTGCAGTTTTCCCTTGACTACTACTACACATGTGATCAGCACTGACCAAAAGAAATCTGTCAGCTGTAGATATGAGCGTTAAGATGGACTTTCATATTGTGAAAACCGCATGTGAACATGATGTTGGTCCATGAACTTGAATTCTGAGATCACTGAGAAGGAAACGCACAGTATGTAGTCTTGTTCAGGGAATTATAAAGATTTCAGTATATTTTTTTATATAAATGGCTTTTTGTGGTCACGACTCTCAAAACGTCTTGGTTCTGTAGGATGTGTGACTGAAACATCAATAGTCAGTTTGCTGTGAAATGTGGCATCACATTCCTCATGAAGTGTGCATGAGCTGATCAGGAACAACCAAATTCTGCAAAAAATATCCTTCAATTCATCTTGACAGATTTGCTGGAACTTGAGGAATCTGTATTTGCTGCATGCAACAGTTTTGTCACTCTGGACGTGGATACTAGGATGCACGGTATGTGCCAAAGAGGTGGTCCCAGTGGGTGAAGTAGGGGGCATAGTTGCCAAAGTGGAGACTATGGTGGGCTTGGTGGTAGGGGGCTCCTCCCAGACAGGGCAGCAGTTTGTGCAGAGCCCAGGGCAGGTCGTAGCCACAGTGGTCCTCCACTGCCAGCCAGCTGTTGACGAGGTGGAAGAAGGCTTCGCTCAGAGGGTGGCAGCCTACCAACCAGGCGCTGCTCAGAGCCAGCAGCAGCAGAGACAGCAGCTCAGCGGCGCTGGCATCCTGAGCTGCCAGAGCAAAGGGTATGTTGTGCTGGTGGTGCAGCTGGTGGATGTTGCGGTAGAGCCAGGAGACCCTGATTAGGAACAGACAAAACGCCGTCTCTGCTTATACTGTTACTTTAATAGAAAAACACTACTTCTGTGGCACTCTACTCAATAGAAACTTAAGCACTTCCACTTTCCACTAAACACTTCGGTATCGTACCTTTATATATAGTACCTTTGCCCAAAAGTACCTAAACCCTAGATCTGTTTTGTGTTTCCACCACAGACAGTACTCTTAAACGTTGGCGGGGTTGCTACCGGATAATAGCGCCTCAACCACGTGATGTTTAGCAGATGATTTCATTTACTTACTTGTGCCGAGCAAATGAAGACGCATTCAAAACATCTATTCTGAGGAAAAGTTGCAAAAGTTTCTAAAATGAAAGGATGTTTTTTTCTGCCTTTTCATCTTTACTGGTTAACGTTAGCTCGCTGTAGACTGGAGAAACAATCATTCACTGTGCTGATCAAAGGCCACACCGCCAGCTATACCGACAACTTTTAAGGTGGAACGTGTTCTTGCATGTTACTCAATACATGAATTGACGTTGTGAATCAATCAACACACCTTAGATGTCAATATGACGACTTTAACCGTTCCATTTGTTTTTATTGACTCTCTTACATGAAATATGCTTTAGTGATGATTGGTCGATCCTCAAGGCTTAAGAAAATATTTATGAATTTCAATCAGATTATGTGAACTGCGAGTATTCTGTTTCCTCTCTGGAGAAAGTGGCTGAGAGTCGTTCCAGTGCGCTCCGCCATCTCCACCTTTAAAGCTGCAGTCGCTAGGATTGAGAAGAGAGTGGACTTGATTGAAAATTTGAACGAGTACAACTTCCAGGTCCCTCCCCCTCCCTCTCTGCTGCGCTCCAGCTCGCCTCCAAAGCCCCTCCCCGCAGAGTTGCTCGGTCTAATTCTTTCTTTTTAGCTTTTCTACATTGGTCTTCTTCTGTTTACTTGTCTTTGTCGTGTAAGCTGTGTACGTGGTTGTTCGGTGGTTGTTTGTACGCCATTGCGTCCGCTCACTGAAGATACGCCGCTTGATGGAGTGAGCGCATCGCGGGGGAGGGGAGCTGCCAGCAGTGTGTGCAGGACACGCCGTCAGATACTCCTCCTGCTCTGATTGGTTGTTTTGACTAGAGCGCGGTGAATTCTTGTAAATGGCCTTAGTGGCAGGAGGTGGAGCCAGAGGAGCCTGACTTTTTCACAGATTATCTGTTCTCATGTACTACGGTCAGGATATAGTGACAGTTTTAGCAAATGTGACAAGAAGTTATTTTTATACAAGTTACCTATTACAACTTTAAGTATCAGCTCAGTGTGTTAAGTACCTCAACAGAGGGGTAATGAAAAAAGGGGACGGTATTGAGCGGTTCTATTGGTACCATCCACAACTTTTGATAATGGATGCGAAAATAACCGTTCTAATGTGAAACTAAGTGAACTGAACTGAACTGAACTGGACTGCTTGGTGGAAACACGGCTTTAATTCTACTACTTCTACTTGTACCACTACTACAGTACTACTTCAGGTTAAAGGGGCACTCCACTGATTTTACACATGAACATCAGTTTATAGTGTCAGTCATAGTCATAGTTGAGACTTGAATTTTGAACAGACAGCCTGTGTTACAAATTGGGGCAGTGGAATTGAAAGAAAGATGCAAATTAGTTGCATTGTGGGAAATGTAGGATTCAGTGTATTTGGAGCTTTGTGTACTAGGGACTAAGAGTCAGGATATCTTGGGCCTTGCTGCTTCAATGTTGCTCATTCTTTTCTTGTCTGCCCCTCACAAGTCCCCCAACTTTATGGAGGTTAAATACTGAATCACTTGAGTAGGCTACCCCTTTAAAAACAATGCATTTAAATATCAGGAAGTATTAATAATATTAATATTATGTTTTTGGACTGAAGCTGCCAACAGTTAATACTGTACATGCAGGCTCTTTGATGTTTTCTAGGCAGACACCCAGAGCAATGAGCAGCTGTGCGCTGTTGAATGGAAAGACTGCTGCACCACAACATCAATGAGCAACGGCAGAATTAAGCTGAAGCCCTTATGTGGAATAGTACACAACTAAGATAACATAGGTGCATGCTGCTCACCTGTGCATGGACAAGTGCCACATAAAGTACAACGTGTCAAAAAGCAGAAAACATGCGAAGACTTCCACAAAGAACTGCCAGCAGGACGGAGCCAGCTCCGGTAACATGGGGCTCCTCACTGTCTGGATCAGCGCGGTGGCGGGGAGGACGGTGGTCAGGTATTTGCACAGCACCCTCCAAAAACAGTCAAACCATCGTCGGAGAGACGGCGGCGGACCCGAGCCTGAAGCGATCCTCCACGACCGGACCCGCTCACTGACGCTCCCCAGCGCGTCCAGCGCGAGGAAAGGTGCGCAGAGCAGGACGTGCAGCAAGAAGGCGTAGGACGCGGGCAGGTAAGGGGAGAGCAGGATCTCCTCCTGCCCTGCTCTCACATGCTCCCATAGCCCCTGGAGGATGGGTGCATACGCCTCTGCATGCTCTGTGGAGGGTAGATTCATCACGGCCTCACCTCTCCACCAGATCTCTACATCTTCTCGCAGGGCATGTAGCCTGTCACCGATTCTTATAA
>NTHP01000004.1:624002-643165 GCA_003416845.1 Oplegnathus fasciatus | reverse complement strand
CCCCCCCCACATTTTACGCAACCACTCCAAGGTGTGTAAGATATGTTTAACTCTTCAGTCTCACTTAACTTTTAGATTTATTCTTTTAATGTCTGTAATGTGATTAGAGTACGTCACACTGCCATGCTTTGTAATGACACTGCTACGCTCTCCTTAACAACCTGGACAAAGGTGCAACTCATAACTGAGGCTCAACTGAAGCTTTCATTATGGTATGAATATTACTCAAAAGTACTTTTTTCAGCTCTTTAAAGAATCTAATACACAATTACAACAGTTGTTTAGATACTGTATGTTTTATTGTGCTTGAAACACACTTTTATTAATAAACATCCTCTGCATCACATTTGACTTGCAATGTAAATAAAAAATCTTTTAAAATCAAATGACAATATCTTGATTACACATTCACAATTGAAATCAGTGCAAACACATTTGCCTTTCAAGTTATTATAAGTCTCAATCAGAGAATTTTTTTATTAAAATGACAACTGGATTCACTTTGAGGTCGAACTAGACCAACTTAAAACAACAGAGCGGAGCCAATCACACACAATGTAATCACTGTTTGTACAAGAAATGATAACGATGTGTTGAGGTTACAGTGAATTCACAACACAACTTCAGCCTAAAGAAATATTTTCTCAGTGTGGCACCGCGTCTGCTCAACAAATTAAAAAAAAAACATGCCAAGTTCCCAGAATCAATGCCTCAACACGCCCCACACCGAATTTGGTAGCCTTAAGCTGCATCATGAAATGAGTCAAATGTCGAGTAGTTCACATCATTTGGTCATGAACTCACATGCATGCACTCTGCACTGTACATCACCACCAACCTACTGTTGAAGTAATTCCACAAAAATCTGCCAAATGCTGGGAAACAAGCTAAACAATTGTCAACAGATAACAAAGAATTGCTTCAGTCATCTAACACAGAGAACATAGGAGGTCACACAATAAGTTTGGTTTTTGGTCCTGATCAAGTCAACATTTCTCAAAAAAAAAAAAAAAAGATTAACTGACTCCTACAGACAGCGAGTCCCTCAGTAGAGCTCAGGCGCTCTGTAAGACTGCTTTCATTGTAGTTCCTCTGACCTCTTCCTCCTCCAGGGCAATGGGTCATGTTGCCAGAGACTCAAAGGCAAATCATCACTGTACATATCCTGTAAACATTCTCACAGGACATACACGAAACGGTCACATTAAATTGTTAAAAATAGTTGAAAACTGTCAATTGTGAAAAGCTGATGTCACACGTCTGTATATGAAAACTGAAGTACAAAAGCTGTTTTTTGTGTCATAACCCGACATAGTATTTTCAACATGGGCAATGTTTTGGATAAAACTACTAATGCAAAACAGATACTAACAGCTGCACAAATGTGGTCTCTCCTCTAAATGAACAGTGTGAAAAAAAACAACAAAGTGCTACAAACATATACAGCAAAACCTGGTACAACTTCACCCAGTTGCACAAATTCAATTAATATTTAACAGGTTCCCTGTGCTCAAATGAAATTTTACAAAAACATACAAATACAAACAAATGGAGTACTGATATTAAATCTGACAGCCAGCAGCTACCACACAGTACATTCATCATCCCTGTGTTTTGCCTACAGTGATGAATCTGGTCAGGGCCCGTATTTTTCAAGCAGCTCAGAGTAAGAAACCACGGCCTACCATGCTCAGAGTGACACATATTTGGGTCCTTCTTTTCAGCAGAGGAGTATCAACAGTTTAATAACTTTCTTAATCTTGTCAAATCATTCCAAGTCCTTCAGGATTTAGCAGAGCTGCAGAGCTTCCCTGCACTGGACTTGTGGGAATTTAGAACATGTGTCATTGAAAATAACAACACGATTAACTGGATTAAAAGGTCTTTTGACGGGTTCTTTCTTTCTTTCCTGGGATACAACTGCTCCATGCAAAAAAACTTTAAGTTGTTGCAATTGACTGTTTGCTAAACCCCTTCACTGAACAGTGATTGTCCTCAAGTGGTGTGCACTGGGCTGTAGGAAGAGTGATATTCTGCATTTAAGTTTGGAGGATGGTGTCTTTTTTTTTTAAATCACCTTTTCAACGCCAGGAACACAAGAGCAAAAGCACAACTTTGTGTTTATCTGTTCTAACGTAAGCTGCAATTGTTGGCATGTCCAGATTACTAGCTTACTTCCTACAGTAGTAACCTAGCATTACCTCCAAGACCAATAGTTACAATACACGCATACAAGCCTGTTCACAACTGGTACATTCACTGTGCAGTTTTCCTCCCACTGTGTGGAAGCCGGTCGCAAATATCACTGCTTCAAACGCTCAATGAAACACATGCACATGAATGGATAAACGGACATAGTGTGAACACATAAGTAGTAATGGATTTGTGATCCTTGGTGTTGTGGCTAAATGGGCTGAGTGCACTTCATGCACAGACCATAAGCGCAGAGCAGCAGCAGGGACATTTCCTTCAAATTACTGTTTTGGCTAAATAACGGTTTTAAAAGGAGCTCATTATACACCCATGGGTGATGCCAATTTATCCAGTTTTTCTTCCACCTAATTTACAGAGTCTAGATGATCTCATTCTCTCCTCATGATTAACTCAAACTTTCAATGTGATTTCTAGCAGTGATTCTGAGATGTTTGAGAAATACGGGCCCTGGTCAGCAGAGCTTCTCCGGGCCAGAGGGAGAACCTGCCAGCCAGCCTGTGGGCCAGGCTCCTGCCCTCCAGCAGATTGTCCTCTAACCCTGGGTGGTCCTTGTGGGTCCCACTACTGTCCTTGCTAATCCAGGTCCAAGATCTGCTCACCAACAATGTCCATGGCTGCAGAGGCCTTGATAGAGCTCCCTGCAGAGTCCACAAACATCTGGGGTATGTCGTTCCCAAAGTAGATTTTGCTGTTGGCTGCGATGGCTTTGTACTTCATTAGTTGGAGGTACTGTGGTGTTAACTTCAGCTGCAAGAGGGGCAACAGAACTCAAATTATACAAGAGCAATCAGGACGTTCCAGTTCCTCTTTGTCCTGGCTAAGGTGGGACGTGTGTTTGTGTCGTCTCTTTACCTTATTGGCCTCGGCAGTTCTCTGTGCTGTATAGAACTCTGCATCTGCCTTGGCTTTCTGCCGGGCCAGGAAAGCGCCGTCTATAAATCAGAAACAAGCACCGTCAGAGTCGACAGCAGTAGGTCTGTTTAAAAGAATTTCAATCTGTTTTACCGCTCAGAAAGCAGACTCGAACAGCAAACCAGTACTCAAAACAAATATGCTTGAAAACAAGTATTTCTGATTGTACACACAGATCTACTCATGATCATAAGACCAGTTTTTCTTTTTAAATCCCAATGACTTCTGACACTTGGGACTTAACAGTGCAGCGACTGTTCAGGGCACATTAATTTCCCACAGGATGAATAAAGTAACATATTATCTCATCCTTGATTCTCTCTAAGGATTCAGATGTTTTGACTTGTTAAAATCAGCTAGACCTAAGAGCACTGATGATAGGTGTTTTTCACCCCATGTCCTTATCAGTGAGTCAGCATGTGCAATACCAGGCAGCCGAGTTGTCACACCTACATTGCACGGAGCGATTATTCATGTTATTACATGCCGAAATGTCTGCTGTGAAAATGGACTACTGAGGAGAAAATATTTTTGAGCTTTAGTATACAAATACATTTGAATCTAAGTCAAACACTGAGCCNNAATTTATGCTACTTTACACTTCTATTTCCACCATTTCAGAGGCTCTTGCACCTTTTACTCCTCTACATTTATCTGACAACTATAGTAACCTTTACTATTTCACATAAAGGTTATATAATACAACGCATTGTTAAGATTAAACCGGTGGTTCCCAACAATGTTGGTGTGTGACCTCTTACAAAAAGCAGTGTCCGGTTTGGGCACTAAACTAACTTCAAACTGATTCCTTTTTCATGTAATGTTTACATTATTTTGTACACCCTCGGAATCTCTCCCTTGTTGGCATCAGTATTACCAAACTAATAATGTGACATAACAACAATTTACTTTCTTCACAAGTACTTTTACTTCTGTACTTTTCCTTAAGTAGGCGAGAACAACAGCGAGAAGATTGGCTACTTCTATTAGTTTCTAATAGTTATTCTTAATGCCTGCCACCGGGTCGGGGTTTTCCGCGATATCAGACGAAACGGCGCTGGGGTTTGCTCTGGCTGAATTCAGGTTGCTTCATTCGCAAACTGAAGGTCCGTCTCCGGAGCCCGCTCTCCTCCCGGGGAAGTAGTCTCCTTGCAGCGGGGAGTGAAACGGAGGCCAAGAAAATTAAATTAAAGGACAGTTTTGTCGTCCTGTGATTGGATAATTTATCCAGCATCCACGTGTACAGTATAGAAGCAACTCTTATACTTTTCAGTTTTTTTTATTCAGAGGATTTTCCTTAAAACACCTGCTGCATTTAAACCCAAGTCAAGTTATTCATCATTCATTTATTATTTACTCTTCATATATGTTGAATTGTCTGCTTGCCTCAGACAAGTTGTCCATTTTTGCATGTTTACTAAAAGTGGACTAAAAGACTCTAGGTAGCGCTGCCATGAGCAATGAATAATTTATTACAAGTGTACCAATTGCACACTGTCCCTATTTTACCTGTAGTTGGTGCCAAACTTCATAGTTCTTTGCAGAAAGCTTCCTGGGGAATTATTAGAAAAGAACAGACCTGTAAAGTGAGCGTCATTGTGGAGCTGCTCAGTGGTTGACAGCAGAACTTAAAGCAGAACTTAAGCAGGAAAAGAGCACACATGCTCAGCCACCAACAGTACCTTAATGAATTAAAGGTAAGATCATAAATATCATATATATTAATCCTCTGAACAGATCTAAACACGACATGTATTCTCTGTTGTTTGTTACTACAACATGAGCCCAAATTCACCCAGTTCCTGCTTGTAGTTAAATCTGCAGGTTACGTGTTGTAATGCTGCTTCAAGATTGAAGTCAGCTCTCTAATCAGCGTTAACACATCAACACAAGAGTCGGTCCCACCTCTGGTGATGGCAGCATGCCATTAAAAACACTAGATAACTGTGAGATACTGCCAAATTTTGAGACATTAGTTTCTATGAGACAGCGTACCACAATCCACAATATGCTTCTACAGGGACTGGATGGGCCACTAATGCAACATCCCTCTGATGTGTCAGCTTCCTCTCTCTGAACTCTGCTCGTCGCTCTCTCGCTGTCACAGTGACCGGAGAGTAAAAAAAAGCAGAGGATGAGTTGAGGCAAGTGTCTGATCTCCTTCTACTTCCCATCATGTTTTCTTAGGCTTTAACAGGTGAAGCGTGGGATACTGAAGGAGTGTGAGAATTTAATGGTGTGAGGGAGCACGACCGAGGGGCGCGAATTAGTCTGAGCCTGCGCATGTGTGTGTCTCTGTGTGTGCATGCGTGTTTTAGCTTTCCACTGTGGTATATAAGATTCTGCTGCAGTGCTTTCACACATGAGCCTTCACTGCAGAATCCAACCATGATGTCATCTTTCCCTTTCATCTGTCTCTCTCTGAATCTCTCAAGCTGTGGAAGGAGGGGTTTATTTCGGTCATGATGTAAAGCGAGAGGATCTTGTTAGATGGTGTGGGGAGGGATGGAAGAAGAAGGGGAAAAGAAACAGAAGACAAAAGGGTTAATTTGGAGTGAAAATGAACACCCAGCTGCTGTGACACTGTGAAGAAGCAGTAGATCGCTTTACCTCTGCAAGTCCCGATTACTGAGCATTAAAACTTTAGGTAATACCTGACAACCTGTAGTAATCCAAAACATCTTTGTACCTTCGACAAAACTTAATTGGATTTTGCTCACTTCCATCTGAATTCTAATAAATGTCCTCTGTGGTAGAATACAGAGATGACCTTCTCTGGAAGAAGCTGAAACAATTAGTCAATAAACGAATCAATGAAAAAAATGTTAATGTTTGTCATTTCTCACATTCTTTTTCTTCAGTTTCTGAGGTTTGCTGCTTTCTTCCATTTTATTAATGATTTAATATGAATAGAACAAAAGATTCCGCACCACTTGTACTCACTTTATTAGTGACGATTCGTCTTTTTCATCAGGTAAAATTCATGCAGACAAACAGCACAGGTACCATTTATACTAACATTACGTGAATTAGAGGACAAGATGTCATTAATAAAGTCAGCAGAGGTGTTTTTGTTTCGTTTTTTCACACTTTTTGATTCAATGATTCTATCAATAAAACTTTCTGGTGCGCAAGAACTTTGTCGTAATTTTAATAATTGTTAGAAACTGAATACACAGTGTAAATTCATTTAATAGTAAATTGAATACCGTTGGGTTTTTGGACTGCTAGTCAAACAAAATAAGCTATACTTTCTAAAAAATAACTGGATGCTGAGATAGTAACATGTGACGGACAGAGAGGAGTGGAGGGAGAGATGTGAGACAAAGATACAGCGTGAGGTGAAAGGGACAGGAGCGTGCCAGCGTTCTGAGAACAACTAAAAGTCAGTTATTGTAGTTTGGCTGCTGATTTGTCTCGTTTACCAACCCGGACGTCAGTAGCAGCTGCAGCAGCGGCTGTGATACACAGCTCACGGAGGTAATTAAAATACTTGAATTAGTGTCCCAGAGTGTGAGACTTTGAAAACTGCAAAATGCAACCAACATACTATATTTTCACGAGACCCTCCCTGCCGTGCAAATGCCCACATCTTTCAAACTCACATACCCACAGTTTGTGATGCAGGCCTTGTGCTGGAAATTTGTCTCTCCAAGCCCAGTCTGAGGTGATGACATCATCGGGGCTATTTTCTGAGACTTGACAAAGCTGAGTAAAACCGCCCGTGACTGGTCTGACCTTTATGTGTAAATGTGTGTAATATATGCGTGGAGTTCCCCTTTAATCTCAACAATGATTGATGAAATAATAAGAACTGTTAATGCAGCCCCAGGAACAAATCAGAGAATGCATCACTTTGCTTTAACAGTAAATATGTTATGCATGCAGCTTGGCTTTCATGTATTACACAGAAAACCGTTCACATACAGTGGGGCGACAAATTAAAGGAGAAAAATGAATGAGTGGGGAAACAGAATGAATGCAGACACTTCTACACAAGGGCTCACAGAAGGGTGTGATGAATTTTAAAATGATGTGAATCATATGCTGTGGCCTTCACAGTCACAACACCCACCTATGGGACATTTTGGAGCGACATGTTTCAACCTTTCGTTGCTATTACAGTTCTGCTCTCCGTAGATTTCTACCTCTCTTTGTCCACATGAGCCATATCTGCTCCTGCTCCTCCAGTGCACAGCTGATGCCATTAAGCACTCACAATGTTTCTCTCCTGAATACATAAACCTGTACTGTGTGCCCTTGCCCCTAACAAACCCCAACGCTCCTCTCTGTGTGCCCCGGCAGCGAACCACAACTAGACACAAACCACAACACACTGTCTGCCACAGAGACCCTGGCAACATTTAGCTGCTGAGCATGCTTTCTACTTTTGTTGGTCGGTCTGCACGTGTTTGCCCCCAGTCTGCTATAATGAGTGCCAGGACAGAGGGGCAGACTACTGCGGCTCGTCTTCTTGTATCTTCAAACTTCAAAAAGACAACTGTTACGTAATTCAGACAGTCTTCCTGTCAGATTGACAGCTTTTTCATTTTTCCTCCACAAGTTGTTCCTGAGGTTTCACAGGCCTGAGGGACGTGAATCTTCCTCAGCCCACGAAAGACTGACGTAAACACAGAGTTCAACTTCGAACATGACACTCACCAGAACTGGATCTGTGAGGGGCTTCTTTCTGTGATGTCAGCAATTAAAGAATAGAAAATATCTGTGGGAGAGACAAAGGGAGAGAAAACAGGGCAAAAGTGGGAGATGGAGAGAAGCGAAGGGGACGTGGAAGTTAGGGAGAAAAGGGAAAGCAGCAGGATGGAGAGAAAGAGGAAGACAGAGGTGCCAGTGATTGGACAGAGGAAGGTGAGAGTGTCCCTGGTTCTCTCTGATGTCCACATTCAGTCCCTGCTGCCTCCTCCTCCTCCTCTTCCTCTTCCTCCTCCTCCTCCCACCAGCTAAACACATCACACTCACACTTTGATGAAATAAACACACACGCAGGAGGGGATGAGTTAGCCGCTGCTACTGCAGCTCCCCTGGCAAAAAAATGATTTTGAGATGTGTGTGTGTGTATGTGTGTGTGTGTGTGTGCGTGTGTGTGTGTGTGTGATAATGTGTGTTTTCTGTGCAGTGGAAGTAAAAGCACACTGAACAGCAGAAGCACAGCACAGCCTAGTGGCAGAAAGAAAAATAGCCTGAGGCAGGAGGAGAGATCAGTTCAGGTCAAGGTAGGTTTTTTTTCTTCTTCCCCAAAATGATTTGCAATGGTTACGTTTTTGAGACTAAACTTTTTACGACCTTCTTTTAAAAGAAAATGCAAAATGCTGTTACAACTATTAGTATTGGACACTATGCACAAAACCGGTAAAACTGCCATACATTTTCTGAACCCACTTATCCTGTAAGGGATAACTTGAAAGCATTTATAGTGACTCAATTCAGTTTATTGTAGTGTGTTAAACTCTAAACAAAAATCAGCAAAATAATCAAAAGTACATTGGGCCTGATGCAAGAACATTGTTGTATTCTTATCCTAAACCTGTCTCTTTTTTCTGCCTATAACAAGTGTTCCAAGTTGGATTCAGCAAACTCTCTTAAAGTAGAACTCCACCGATTGTACACATCTGTTTACACTTCTCTACATACAGTATGTGAAAAAAAAAGTTATATAAAGCCTTCTGTGGTTCCAGAGGGGCTGCACGAAGTCTGATAAATTACCTGAAATAATGTCACTTGACGTCATTTCATTTCATTTATGAGGCAACGCACATTAATCAACATTTCTGTAATTGTGATTCTCACTGGCTAATTTTCATCTGCAGTACTTTGGCAAGATGTTTTGAAACCAATTAAGTGATGATTAAAATGTTCAGACAGAAGACAACAAAATAAGCATTCTCAAGACATACTGCATAAGCCATGCAGAGCCACAGGAAACAGCAACGTATTCGTACAATAATACAGCAACAACATCCACTATTTGGTACACGTAGCCATGCAAGCAACAAAACACAGCCAAGCAACACTGATTCTGACCATTTTTTGACACATGTAGAGCAGCAATAAGCAACAGGACATAAATAAAGGGAATATCTTTAGGTTGGGGGCTGAAGACTACAAGTTTGAAAAAGAAGAAGATCTGGGGACGTGGAGTTTACCCGACCTCTGTGACCCGCTCCTCATCTCTGTTTGAGGCTAGCGGCTCGAGGTTACAATAGCTGATACTAGCATAGCACACCCGAATCTCAGATCGAACTGTCGGCGGTGGAGTTGCATCGTGGGTAATGTAGGCGCCGGGTTTTTTAAAAAGGAAGAAGAACGTGTTGAATAAAAAAAGACGATACCTCTGGCTCTGCTCCATTGTGAGTCCTGACAGTGTTACAGCAGGGCGATGCCAGATTGGTGGAGTACGCTTTTAATTGCACAAACTTGCCGTAAAATTGCTCGTTTCAACTTGATGAATGACACCTGTTGATGAGCAGGTGCACATTTGTGAGATTTGGTCATTAGTGCAACTGACGTCAGCAAATTGCTTTATGATTTGCTTTCATCCACAGAAATGTCACCAGAGAGGAAAAATAAGAACTACACAGTGCAGAGTTTGAAGTCTGGCTGTCGAAAAAGACAAAAACATAACAAACTAGTGTAAGTAGAGTATTAGGGGACCTGAAAAATAACAAAATAACTACAGCTATCAAACAATGTGACGGAGCCGTCCGTGCCTTGCCGAAGAAAGAATGGTCTGACATGAAGTCATATAGCAAAAATGTCTTGAAACTCAAAATCTCAGTGTTCAGTTAGGTTAGAGATCTGGTGACTGAAGGCCAGAGCATCTCATTCACATCATGTACATACTTACCAACCACTCAGTATGAAAGCATCTGCCTTTGTTATGTTTCTCCGCTCATTTATTCAGGTTTTTACTTTAATTTGTCACTTGTCTGCATCTTAGATTTGAAAATATCAAAGACTTTCATCTTGTTGTTTAGCGGCTATTACTGGCTGCTTGCTCACTGTCACTGTCCTGCTGACACATGAATCATTCGACCAGAACAAGGCCTCTGTTATCCTGCAGCACAGCCTCTTCTCCAACATTTGGCTTAGAGATGGCCTAAATAACAATGGCCAGGACATACAGACCAACATTCAAGGCAAATGTATATCTGGAGATTTCATAGAACTGTATATGTATTTTAAAAAAGAAAACTATGTGACCAACTAGATGTTCCCAGTGAGTAGAGACTTATGAGAGTAGTATTTCATAGTATTTCATGAAACCTTGCCATCAATTCTAGCCGATGCTGTTAACACAGCTACCCAATGTTGACACATTTTTAGGATCATAGCACCAGCACGAGCAATATGCTCCAAGGCACACAGAAGGATTGTTTGTCTGCCTTGGAGCTCAAGAATCTTCACTGTCACACTGTAGGACCAGACCCTGACAATTAGCACTGTTCGCATGGTTTTCTGCACTGCTGCTGGAATTTAAAAAAAAAAGCTCCAACCCCCTGAAAAAATCAAAGCATCCCTAATTTGGCTGCATACATTGTTCCCTGTATTTTTACAAGTCTCCCAGGCCCTGCTGCTGAACAGCGCCACACAGCATGGTGCTCACACCTCCCCGCTTCACAGCAGGACGCTGTTACACAAGTGATGAGCAAGACGGCACCCTGCCTCCCAGCTGAGGCGTTCAACTTTTGTTTAATCTGATCACTCCATCTTTTGCTTCTTGCTCTGCCTTTTCTACAGGATGGGCTTCCCTGTAACTGCTCTGCTCGTGTGTGTGTGTGTGTGTCTGTGTGTGTGTGTGTGTGTGCACCTGTCTGATGGGCTCTGGGACCCGGTGGCGGCAGCAGGAGTGTGTGAGACGCACAGCTGTGTCCACACTGATCTTGTGGCCAACGGACACGTACACCGGCTTAAAGCTCTTGTCGGAGCTTCGCAATGCCTGGACACAAAGAGAAATGTCTCGAGCAACTTTTCCACATTTCTCTCTCTCTCTGTGATTGTGATCGTCATACGCATTTTGTTGAGTTTGACTTTTAGCAGGGTGGGTGTTCTTTGAAGTCAGCAGCAACAAAACAACACCTTTGTTCAAAGTATTTGTTTCTATTTTTTGTGTGTCTGTCCTTTGCCGCACCTTTCCGAGCACTTTGCCTGAGGCGGCTGTGAGTGGGAAGCTGTCTCCTCCTTTCTGCAGAGCAGCTATCTGCGGAGGCAAAGAAACAAAAATCAAAGTCAAAAAACATGTACAGCACGCCAATACAAATAGCAGCGAACCGAAACAAACCATTAACCTGCTGTGGAGGCTTCACACTCTCTTCTTATTCTTTAACCTCTGTGTGACTTGACTTTCATGTCCATATATTTGGAGCTACTCTGTGGCATGTTTCGAAACTCCAAACGTAGTACAAGCTGTAGTATCTTTTTTTTGAAGGATGACAAATTAAGTTGTGGGTTTTACCAATATCTACTGTCTTCATACTCAAGTGTTTTCTTAAAAATACAAAAAAAATGCAAGGATGATGTTGTATCAGAGCCAATCCGGGCATATATACACTCACTTGCCACTTCATTAGGTGCACCTTGCTAGTACTGCGTTGAACCCGTTTTGCCTTCAGAACTGCCTGAATTCTGTCTGCCATTCTTCGTGGCACAGATTCGACAAGGTGCTGGGAACATTCCTCAAAGATTTTGGTTCATATTGACATGATAGCATCACGCCATTGCTGCAGATTTGTCGGCTGCACAGCCAGGATGCGAATCTCCCGTTCCACCGCATCCCAAAGCTACTCTATCTGATTGAAATCTGGTGCCTGTGGAGGCCATTTGAATACAGTGAAGTCATTGTCATGTTCAAGAAACCAGTTTGAGATGATCTGAGCTTTGTGACATGGCGCGTTATCCCACTGGAAGTCTCCATTGGAAGATGGGTACACTGTGGTCATAAAGAGATGGACAGCAACAATACTCAGGCAGGCTGTGGCATTTAAATGATGCTCAATTGGTAGTAAGGGGCCCAAAGTGCGCCAAGAAAATCTCCCCCACATCATGACACCACCACCAGCAGCCTGAACCTTTGGTACAACGCTTTTATGTTGTTTACGCCAAATTCTGACCCTTCCATCTGAATGTTGCAGCAGAAATTGAGACTCATCAGACCAGGCAACGTTTTTCCAGTCTTCTATTGTCCAATTTTGGGGAGCCGTGTGCCCACTGTAGCCTCAGTTTCCTGTTCTTAGCCGACAGATCAGCAGCTTCTGAAATACTCAAACCAGCCTGTCTGGCACCAACAACCATGCCACGTTCAAAGTCACTTAAATCACCTTTCCTCCCCATTCTGAGGCTTGTTTGAACTTCAGCAGATCGTCTTGACCATGTCTACGCGCCTAAATGCATTGAGTTGCTGCCACGTGATTGGCTGATTAGATATTTGCGTTAACGAGCAGTTGAACAGGTGCACCTAATGAAGTGGCAAGTGAGTGTATATTTCTGCACTGTACTCCACTGTGTTTTGTCCACCTCAGCCTGCTGGTGTTACAGCATTTTCTCCTGTATGACAGTTGGGCTCTACAGTGCAGCATTTCACTCACATGCCAGTAAAAATGAGAGTATGTGAATGTATTTGTGCTCGTCGGAGCGTTCTAACACCCAGATTGACAAAATAATGTTATGTAATGTCCAACTCTTTCTTTACTTTGTACAAGCGGTCATTGTTATTAATGTTATTCAGTCTTTGAAACAGGTGAAATAAAGGCCAAGTGTCTGACAATATTTAGACGCTGCAGATTTCTGTTTCATTTCAGGCACAGTAGGGTCACATTTTCTGATGGTCTGTGTCAGAAACTGTTGCCTTCATTCTGCTGTGCTTCTGTTGACCCTTCATCTTTTTTTTGGTGCTATTCCGTCTCTGAAGAAGGCGAGAGAAATGCTAAGTATCTGATAATCATTAGATGCAGCAATTTCCAGACCGCAGCAGAATGAAGGCCACAGCTTCTGACACAGACCATCAGAAAATGTGACCCTACTGTACCTGGAACAAAAATATGCAGCATCTGAATACTGACAGACACTGAGCTTTTCCCTGACTCACCTTAACGACTGAATAACATTATTGACAACAACCATTTGTACAAACTATTTAAAGCAACTTTGTGGAACTTCATTTTGTGTTGATTTTGGCGGTCCCTGTGGACAAAGGCGGTAGTGTTTCACCTAACGTTAGGTTACATGTTCCCTCCGTTTCACTCCCTGCTGCAAGGAGACTACTTCTCCGTGAGGAGAGCGGGCGGCAGCACCGGAGACAGACCTTCAGTTAGCGGCTGAAGCAACCCGAATTCAGCCAGAGCAAACCCCAGAGCCGTTTTGTCTGATGTTGTGGAAAACCCCGACCCGGTGACAGGCATTAGAAACTAGTAGAAATAGCCAATCTTCTCACTGTTGGTCTTGTTTGCTTATATAGGTCATATAGAAGTATCAGTATTAAATTGAGACTGTTTCATAACCAGTTAAAAACTCCATAGAGTACTTTTAACCAGCTCTATTCATAGCTGCCACTGAGAAGCTATCAAGCCAATTACCTCAGAAATTCATGCCCCGCGCAATCATGACCTTAGAGTCCATACTGGCTTCCTATTAGTCTGGTATTAAATCAGTCATACAAAGAAGAAATAACCCAACAATAAAGGAGTCAAATCAGGTTTGATCACTCTGGCTGGCTGGAATTTAATAAAAACCCTAAATTAGACTAAACCTGGAAGATACTTCATACGTGTGATTAATGGATGATGAACTCAAGGTAACTGAAAAAGACCTCTTCACTTTTTTCTATAGGAACTAAAAGTTTTGGTCAAAGAGAAGGTGCAAAGTCAGATGTAGTGATGTGGGCCGCTGTTGACAGGTGTGCTGTGGGTTGTGGGCCAGAGCGATGAAGGGAGCTTAGCCTCCGTGATGGATGGGGTGTCTGCTCTACTATGACTGATTACAGCAAGCAGCCAGCAGGGAGACAGGAGGGGCTGCACAGGGCCTCCGATCCCGGCTGGGATGAGGCCAGCAGTGTGTGTGTGTGTGTGTGTGTGCGTGTGTGTGTGTGTGTGTGTGTTTGCGTATGTGAGAGAGAGAGATGTTTGGCTCCTATGAAGCAAGAGCAGGACTGAAGCCAGAACAGCAGAAGTCAGAAAGACAGAGCAAGTCATCAATAACACACTAGTTTGAGTTACAGGCTATCAGTGGGAGAGAGAGAGAGAGAGACAAAGAGAGACAGAGAGGGAAGAAAGAAAAAGAGATGGGAGAAAAAGAAAGTGAGCGGGAGAAAGGGAGGAGGAGGATATACACTGGAGGTGAAGAGAAATAAATAGAGGGAGAAAAAAAGAGGGAAAGACAAATACAGAGGACGTAAGATCTGAAGGACGCTGAGCAGCAAGGAACTTCAGCAACAAGGATACCATTTTCTCAAAGTGTATCGAGGACAAAGAGGAAGAAGAGAAAGATGTTCTCTCCTCTTTCATCCTTTTGGTTTTGTCTCAGACTCGCAGATAAAAAGACACTGCTCTCCCCTGCCTCTATTCAAGCACAGACACATTCCATTTACACCTTTTGGGCATTCAACTTCAAAAGGATGCATACATCCTTTAATGGAGACACTGGCTGTTGAGGGGACTGTGGCTACTAAAGAATCTTCATCTTAACAAGTCATCTGGTGCATTATTTACCCCTAAAAATAATCAGTTTTTTTTCATCCGACTTGTTTCGAGACTCCAGTGTCATTTTCCTGCACTGGAACAAACTTTTCTCAAACAGCTTCGTTTTTTCTTGAATACTTCAACTTTTTGGTAAATACAGTTATTCTTTTTCTTTCCGAGAGTGAGATGTGACGATCGATACTCTCACTCTTACGTACGCCTGTCATTAATGCCATATTCGTGTCATTGCTTAGACCGTAATCAAAAGCACCTAAGTCAGACAAACTGTTCGTGTCAGTCTGCGAGTTGTAATTGTAGATATCGTGAATTTCTAACAGCTTTCATAATATCTCCCACTTGGTGAAAAGAACTACAGAAATGTCAACAAAATGGTGGGAGAATGGCTGCAAAGCCTCCATTGCTGGCAGCTACATCGAAATAAATTCGATTCAGCTCAGTTAAAAGAAGCTACACACAGTGCGTTTGCATTTGGCTTCACTTGTTAAGGAACTGCTCCAAATCTGTAACACCACCAAATTAGCTAATTTAGGCTACTTAAAATGATGTGACTACAAGTTTAGCAGAGGAGGTGACCATGCTTGAATATTCCCAATTCTGAATAACAGGACGTTTTCCTGTTCTTCCCATTCTGTGCAGAGCTACAATCAAGATGTGGTGAGACTATCTTAGCACACAGGAGGCATAGCTCGTCTGGCTGAAAAATCTAAAGGTAACAAATTAGCATGTAATAATAAATATATATATATAACATATATAAGAATAGTACTTAACGCACAGACATAAGAGTGATACAGATCTTCTCATCTTACTCTCGGAAATGTTGATACTACAAGAGGAGTCTTGGAGGTTGAATATGAGCCTAAACAATTTGCTAAGACAAATGAGTTTTACAGTTTGTCTGTAGCATTTTCGGTCATCGTACCACGAATGTGTATGTGTATTTGAACTACACATGCACACAACACGTTTGCATGAAAGTGTTCTATTTTGTTACATCAGTACCTTCAGGGATCTGTGCACCTGCTTCTGATAAAGACGTGCACACACACCTTTACTCTCGAGGCTCCCACATTTAATGACGGCACCTGAGAGAAAGTTCTCTCTGCAACCTTCAGAGACACTACTCAGACTGCATGTTGGTTTTTGAAAACTCTTTCTGACATCTAATTGAGTATGGCAGCATATTGCTTGTCAGTGGTACGTGACGGTGTGCGTGTAGATCCGGTAATGGCTAATCTTATTTCTGGACGGCTAATTTTCTGAAATTTGGTGGGGAGCCTGTTATGGCTTCTGTTTCACGGATTACTTCACAGCTAATTCCCCACCAAGCGCTCAAACGCCAAAGCTGGTGTTGACTCGAGGCGTTGCAATTCAGTGCGTGCCTGTAGACAAATTAGACAGAGCCCCAGAGAGTGACAATTACACCAATATGGAGGGGAAGGGAGCTCTAAAATTTCATGCACAGCGCCTGATCCAAAGCTAATAGCTTGAGCCCAAAGATGCAGCATGGGCGTGTAATGCCAACGCTACCTGATACTTAAAATGTCCAAGCCACTAGGATTTTGGCACAGAGATCGCATCAGTAGATATGTGAGACTGCATCCTCGGAGGTGACCACGTTCTGTGTCAACAAAGAGATCAGATTCCTCCCCACTGCAGAGACGAACCAACATTTTCTGACGCCAAAGCCACTAGCACTAATTGAGGGAGATGGATACACTCCTACAGAGAATTAAATTAGCATGTTACACTACTACAAGAAGACCGTTGGGGTTATAAGCAGAGAGTCTTTTGCCTGCTAATTGGGTTAGCAGCAGATCGGATGATTGCTAGAGCCATCCATGCTGGTTTCCTTTTAAACTTTTGAGTAGCCCTTGTCATCTGCATTACAGGAAATGCCCATCACTACTCTTCAACAGATCGACATCATCTACAAAGAATTTGCATAATGATATTTTCCTCAGGGAAAGCACTTGAGGTCAGTTATTATCACTGTCACCTCAGAGCTAAAAAGCATGTGTGTTGGTTTGTTTCAGGTTACACAACCCAAACGCTGAAGATCCAATTTTAAACCATTCTCCAGAGGGATGACAGATGCATTAACAACACAGTGTGTGTAAATGCATCTACAGTCCACATGTAGAAGTTACGCACATGCACAAATCTAATAGATCATGAGCAGAAATGGACAGCGAGACAGTCTAAGTTTCAACTTCTCACCATTTTACTCTGTTTATACAGTTATTTAAGACTCCAGCCAGATGCCTGTTCATCTGTTAACTTTAACTTGTTTTTATTTTTTCTTCAACAGGTCACCGAGGCTCCAGACTGAAACAAAGTGAACATTTGCATATTAATGAAATCCACTTTTTGCTGTCCCACAGGTATACCAATAGGTATTTGTTCCAGCTTGATTTGTATTCAAAAAGTCACATTAGCATTAGCTACACAAGGAGGCCTTGGCTTGTAATAAAAGTCACACTGTCAGAACAGCATACACACTAACACACACACTCACACACGTACCAATAGACGTGTCACACATTCAAAGGCAATTGAGGATTCTGTCCTTTGCTTCGTCCCTCATTTCTTTGCTTTACTTGGAGTGCAGTGAGCAATAAACACAGCAGAGAAAAAATACTTTGATAACTTAAATAATTCATCTATTGATTCTTGTCAAGGCTGGCAGCTCTTTTACAGAAACAACATTTGTGCGTGGCAAGAAAGAACATAAAAAATAATGCACATCAGCTTTTCATCAGCTTTTCATCATCTTTTTTTATACAGTGACGTGTTCTGTATCCCGAGCCACAGACTGACAAAGCTCTACAGCACAGAAGGGAAAAAGCTGATGTACAACTTCGTCAAGTGTGGGTTAAAAGGTAGTCTAAAAGTCTCACCTGCGACTGGTGCTCTTCACTCTTGTACACGCCCTGCACCTGCAGCAGGTTCTTGGCCACGCCCACACACGGCAGCCCTGACAGCACTCCGAGATGACACGCCAGGCCGAACTCTGCAGGGTCCAAAAAGTGACAACGCCAAATCTAGATGGAAACCAGGCTCAGAGTACCTTGAATTGCTGTTGACACAACAGTATTTGTGACTTTGTGTGATATAATAAGCCTGTCACACATGAGGCAAAGTACTGCTGAGCCTTTTTTTCAGAGAGAGACAAGACAGCTTGCAGAACTTATCCAACTGACCTACACAGCATGCTGGGCTCGCCTTGAACTCTTAACAAGTGTGTTTCAATAAGTGGATCCGAATCTAAATATGTGATTTAATGAGATGAAAACATGTAAAGTACTGAAAATGTTTGTCAGGTGTCTCCTGTGGGCAGATACACTTAAGATAAGGCGTGCATGACTTCGTCTTGTTCTCCCTCTCTGTTTTATAAAACTGTTCAAAGGAACTATTCCTTTATTCTATTCCTTAAGTAACATTTTGAGAAATATGTTTATTTGCTTTCTTACCAACACTGAGATAAGGAGATTGATATAAGTTTCATGTGCATCAAGTACAGAGCTGGAGTCAAGAGGGTTAGCCTAGCTTAGCATAAAGACTGGAAGCAGGGGGAGACAGCTAGCCTGGTTCTGTCCAATGTGAAAGAACCCCACCTACCAAAACCTCTAAAACTGGCTGACTGACACATCTTTTAATACATAAACAGAAATGTAAAAATGGCAATTTGTGGTTTCAGGGGATGTTACCTGTTGGGAGACTTTCCTTAGTCTTTATGCTGAGCTAGGCCAACCAAGTCCTGACTCCAGCTCCATTAATTAATTAATTTAAGGCAGAGATTCAAGATTTATATCAAAGCAAATGAACATATTTCCCAAAATACAGAACTATTCCCTCCTGGAGGACTGCTATCTAGACTTAGCGATAGACCTTTCTCACAGCAGACATTTTGACTTGTCATGGCAGGAAAAGCACAGGTGTGAATATGTTTTTAATGATAGCTCAGGTCCAGGTGTCCCAGTGAGCCAGTAGAGAGACTGTACAGTCATACAGAAACTGGCTAATGCTGCATTCACGTCATATCGTTTAAATTGTAAGTACGAGCAGCAGAGCGGGAAAAACCGTCCACGTCAGACTCCAACTTGTAATTCTGAGTCTGAGACATCAGGGATATCTGACACCAACGAAATCTCTTACTTGGCGAAATGAGCCACCGACATGTCAACAAACTGTTGGCAGAATGGCTGCAAATGCACCACCACTGGCAGCTACATCAAAATAAAATCAAATTACCACTAACTCTACTCTTCTTGGGGCTATACACTGTTTGTATCTGGTGTCACTTGGCAACGAACTGCTACAAAT
>NTHP01000004.1:598509-616676 GCA_003416845.1 Oplegnathus fasciatus | reverse complement strand
CACACACACACACACACACAAATCTGAGCTGGAGATGGCAGGCAGCATAAGGACATAATATGAGATCATGGTGTCATCACCGGCCTTGTTGTTACAAACTCACAAATCAATGGCTGCTGAGGACCAGTGGCACGAGTCCAGAGCTGCTGGCAGAGAGTTACAACAACACAGGGACACAGACAAGTGTAGCAACATCTGTCAGCACCTTCTGGAGCTTCTCAAAGCTCCTACACCAGGTTAGCGATACGAAGTACTGTGGAGATCAGTTCCAGTGATACTGACAGCGTGCTGTGTACTGTGTGTAGTTCAGGTGTGTGAATGTGAGAACAGCACTCTGACCTCTCCCACTGCTTGACCAGATCTTCTGCAGGAGGAGCGAACATCTCTGCCGGCCTGGTGAAGAGGACACACGCGGCTGCAAAAGGGTTTTTAATAAAGGAAAAACCAGCTGACAGAAGAAACGTGAACACCAGCGCCGGTGTACACTGCTTCCGTATACTGACGTCACTGTGAGGGCGGAGCCTGCGTCCGGCGTCAGTGTGGCGTTACGCGGGTAAAACCTGCCATCTAGTGGTCTAAAGGGCGAATTACACTGATAGAAAAATGTCATGCAGCATTTTGTTCTACTGATGCTGCAGCTCGATGTACCCCTGTTAAAAAAAGCACTGTGTTTTTTAAATATAGCAATTATCCAAACAATTCATTTAGTTATAAGATTTTATTAATTATTTAAAAAATTCTAGTAATAATAAGCTACATATATCAGTTGTATTGTGTTCATGGACTAGGCAGCTGAAATTGAGGCGATCACGTCAGGACAGGACACTTCAAATAGCCTCTGTTACTCACTGAGTCTGGGACAAGCCTGTCACAGCTTCACAGCATTAAGTAAGGCAAAAACAAAATGTATGATGATGAATAGAGGTCAAGAGAAAAGAGACTGATCTGATACCAACATGTCAACAATTTAAAGGTGGAGGGAAAGTCCAAAATCTGTTTAAGTGGACTGATTTGTGATTAAAAAAATAAAAAAAAGAAGAAAGTGACAGTCATAGAGACACAGTGGCCACAAAAGCACAGAGACAGAGAATTAGTCTGTTTCAGCAAAGATAATGTTGCTCAAATTTGGCTCAACTGCAAATAAAATCCCAACTGATGATCTGCAAACTCTGCAGGAAGGAGAGTAAAGCAGATCGAGACAGCTGAATATAAAAATATATGGTTTTTAAAAGGAGGATGAGTTATTGGACTAGACTAGACTAGAAAAGGCTCGCTAGTCATTAGGCTAGCAAGGCTTGTCAAAGGGCAGGTATGCTGAGACAAATAAAGTAACACTGGAAGACAGGAATTCTGCGTGGACTGAGACTGACACGTCCACTGATGAGAATAATCTATCAGAGCAAAGAGAGACTGGAAAAGCTTGATGCACTAAGGTCTTATAAGGCTTCTAAAGGTAAGACATATGACAATGTGATGTTTCAGCAGCAGTTGCCCGGGTAGCCTAATGGTCAAGGTGCATACCACATAACCACAATGTCCTCATTTCAATTCCAGCCAACCCTTTGAGGCTTGTGACATTCCCCTCTTTTGACCCACATTTCCTGCCTTCCATCTTTACACTATCACAGGAAAAAATGCTGAAAAATCAGTTATGCAAATCCTGAAATATTCCTGTGAAATATGGTGCACCTCAGGGCTCTGTTCTTAGCCCTCTGCTCTTCTTTTTTATTTCACCTCTTCGCCAAATTATATGAAGTCATGGAATTAATTTCTACTGCTATGCGGACGATCCTCAGCCATGTGTGCCTCTAAAGGCAGATAATCACACCAGTATTAGAGCCTAGCCTGACTCCTGTGAAAAAAGATGCCGCATAACTTCCTATGTCTAAATTGTGAAAAAACTGAGATGCTGGGTCATTGGCACTGCTCCACAGACATGATCTTAATCAGATAATAGTAATTATTCACGACCATGTACTCTCACAATTTTTGACAGCCAAGAATCTTGGGTGTTACTTTTGATCCACCCCTTAGAAAGTCAACAGCACTGCTTTTCCCTGACATACAGTAACACTGAGTTGACCTCACCCACAGCAGAACTGTCAGTAACAAAGAGGAAAATACAGATTGAAAAACAGCAGTTTGTAATGAGGAGATTCAGGTCAGTGGGGACAGATTATCTTCTTTGAAGTCAGTGATGCAGCAAACATGAAACCCATTTTTAGGATTCTCATTCATTAACAAGTCATTAAGAAGTGCCGCAGCAGTGATTACAAAATGTAGGGAGACACATTAACACAATTTCCAGCTATTTCATTCTCTGGACCATGTGGACAATAAAAAAACATACAAAGATTCTTCCAAGTTTTGTAATCGATGCATTTTCAAATTCAGTCTCAGTTAATTAAAAGTTAACTGTGTGGGTCCAGGTCAAATGTATTATTTGTTTTAGTTTGGGATATGTATGTAACTTCATTCATTACATGAGCAAAAACTACGAAAGACACATGGAAGACGTAAATGAATGTGACACAAGTGCATGTATTTTCCCATAATTCAAGTTTAATGTTTTCAAAAAATGTAAAGGTGCCATATTCTCATTAATTCAAACATGTACTTTTTACATAATTCTTCACAAGGTAAAGAGAAGATATGCAACGATGTCAGAGAAGGAAGCAAGAGACAGACAAATGTGTTGAACAGTCAAGACAAACAGTTATAGCCCTCATTTGTCAATGAGATCTTGATGAAAAGGGTACACGCTGTAAGAGCTAAAGTCAGAGAGGCAGGAGACAGCAGACCATGGAATTGTTCTGGTATTTGTAACAGAAAGGAAACAAAAACATCTGATCCGAGTACACTTCTTTATGCCTATGGTGTCAATCAGTCCACTCTGCTTTCTAAGATGCACACAATGAAAAATGTTTGAAAGCAAAACAGCAAAACTGGAGTGTACAGGTGACACAGTAGAGAAAGGGAGACAAAAGGAAGTATTAGAGTAGTTAGGTCCGGAACTGATGTTACTGGTTTCATCGTCAGTCGAACCATTAAATGGAAATCAAGTCTCCTGAAGGAATAAGGTGAAGGAAAGTTAGTCGTGTGGTTCTAGGCATGCTTCAGAAAATGAGAAGAGGCCGAGTAGAGAAACACACCTGCCCTGAGGGGCAGAGGGAGTGTTTATACACATTTTACAGGCTTATCTTTTATCCCCACTGTTTCTAACATTCATTCTTTTACATCATCATACGCACTTAGTAGCCCACAATCTGAGGAGGTCCTTTTTCTCAGTAAAGCATTTCATGTTATTGCAGTTAATGACATATAGTTACCACAAGTTAACCCTTGACCTTTCATTAATAGTTAAAAACAAGCAGTTTCATGTATCAAAAAACAACAACAGACACGGCCAGTATTTTCAGGATTCTGATTCCTATATCAGGAGAAAGCTTCTGTCTTATCTAAGTTTTTTTTCTTCTTTTTGCTGTCAGCTGCACCTGGTAACCATGGCAACAGCAATAACTCTTGGCAAGGATGATCATTTCTGCCCTCTACATGGAGTCAGATCTCCGTGAGGTCATCAATGCTCATCAACCAAATAAACTGTATTAAAAAACTGTTGCATGGATGTGTTGCATTTAGAAATGTTCATTCAATTCACAATCGCTCATCTATTACAGCGGTGACCTTGAAAAAAGCAGGTACAGTTTCTAAGTGATGCTTACAAAGGCTAAAATGGTATTTATTGACACATGACTCTTAAAATGGCTATATTTTAATTCTTAAATAATAGATCTGTAAACCCAATCACCACGTGAGCATGCAGTAACACACCACACTGCTTCACCCCATCAAGTACTCACCTCCAAAAAAACAGTAACAAACTCCAACCGACACATGTACAGTATCAATATGTTGTCAACTGGCGCGCCGTCAAATGCTAATCACAAAGTAACATTCATCCCTAATGCACGCTGAAATCTACATCACTCTGAAAAATACGTCCAAGGATGACGGCAGTTCTGCCCAATTTCAACACAAGCCTCCAAATTCAGGCATTTCATTGGTTAGCGAGCACTAGCCAGTCAGTAGCACATTCACAAATCAGTGACAAGGCATCTCCTTTGCGACTTGATTTTGACTCGATTTCCTCAATCGTACAGACGCTGGACAGAAAGCAAACCAACTGTGGTCATTCCAAAGAAAATAAAACATGTCCAGGAGAAAATCTGGCGAGTTATTTTTGTTTCTCTCCTGACGGAATGGTAACAGAGACAGGAAGTGATAATGTCGGTGCCACAGAATTTAGCCGTTTACTGGCTCAGTTTGGCTGTCTGTCTCTCTGTCTGCCAGCACACAACTTACAACAAAAAGGTAATCTGCAATCAGCACCCATGATCCTCCACATACATATTAATGATAAATAGAAATATTTCACACAGTAGAAAGTCAAACTCGTGTTATTGCTTCTAGCGGATTACTTCGCTAAGAGTCAGACCCAGGTCAAATATTCAAATGCATTTCAAGGTGTGATAAAGCCCTCGTGAGACGGGCAGTGGGGGGGGGTTTGCCACTTAAGACAACAAAGCGAATGACGGAAAGCTTACACAGCCACGGGAAAATACCTGAATGTTATTTTCCCGTCAACTGGCAACTTTGCTGTCACCATCTGCATTGTCGTGATTAGGTAAGCTCCACCCACTCCGTAGCTCCATGCTGTTTGAAAAACAAATTATTTGCAGGTGATATTCGACCCAGGTCCAGTTAAGAGTTTACACCGCGCACCCACACTTGACCTATAAACAATTCACCAGATTGAACAAACCCCTCTGGTAATATGGCAAATACTGTAAATTTTTGCACGTCATCAAACATCCATGTGTGCGTTTACGTGTGTGTGGTGGTGTTTGTTTTTTGTGTAACAGCGCATCCAGTTTTTCGGCGAGCGCACGTGAATGAGGTATGCGTCATCTCAGTACTGTATATGTGGGTGTAGATGTAAATGCATATATGTAACAGCGCCTCCAGTGTCTTCATCCGGATCCAGGATGAGAATATTGCTTCTTTCAGCTTCCAGTGCCACAAAGGCACCGCAAGTCATCCCCGAACTTTAATTTTTCCACCCTGCACGAGACGCGACGCAAACAAACATTCTGCTAATGCTCTGATTCAAACTGATGCCCAGCAGAGATGCCAGGCACGAAAAATATATGACCTTTGTGCAAAGAGAGCCCTTTAAATTGTACACACAGTCTGTTTTTTCTTTTTGCCTCAGATTTTTTAAATTCTTTGTCTTCTGTTTGTGCAAGCATGCTTCAGTTCCATAGAGACTGGCTGTGCAATAGGAACAGAGTCCAAAGACGAGGAAGGGTAAGAAGAGAGTTGGCTTCGGTGTTGATGGTAAGGGCAGTGGGAGGAGGGGATTGTGGGGACTGAAGTCCTCAGCTTCCAGTTTCTACCTGGAGATCATTGAGCTGGACTGTGACTGACTGGAGGAGGTGGTGGCGGCGCTGAGCTGAGAGAAACCGCTGTGGCTCGACTCCAGGCTGGTCATCGAACCCCTGAGGTAAGAGACAGAGATCCAAGAGAACATGTAAGCGGACACAAACCTCACACTCTTCAGTCAACTTCACATGTATGCAACATCATGATGCAGAACCATGCAGCCAGATCAAACCTACAGGAGGGAGATTCATTCACTCAGTGTGGCACACAACGTTCAGGCTCTGCCATAGGCTGCAACGACCAACGGTGTACCAGGTAGAAAAGGGTTGATGTGCGAGAGGATGTCAAAATGCCAAATTCTTTGCTTGTTCCGTTTAAGTATTTTCAAAAATACTATGAGGGGAAAATGTTCTTGCTGAAGTTCAGGGCACGAGTAGATCCACTCTGTCTCACATGCAAACCACAAAAGCCTTTGGTGTTATGGCATCCTTGCATGTTGGAAGGCTTAGCTGCCTATGGCAAAGCCTGAAGCATTTTGTTCCGTTTTGTGTCTTTTTTACATTAATTTTACATGAATAAGTAAAGAGAGTGTTTTATCAATGTAGTATGTGGGCTGCTTGGTGTTTGTTTGGGCCAAAGAGTCCATATAAAGGCAACATGTACATTTTGGCTATATTTCTATGAAGCCCATGTCTGTAATGTATCATATATACCTGCATAATGCATTAGGATTAGGATGTTTGTATCAAGCATTAAAATGACATACAAATATAATCATAGTACTTTAGAGGGTAAAGTACGACCATTTTTCACAATAACTTCCCCATTTTGCATTTAAGGTTATTAAGTCTATGTGAGGGCAGTTTGAGAAGCTATAACCACACTCTCCATTCATTACATTTAGAGAAAGCAATACTATGTTCATAAGGCCTAATATTTAAAGCAAAATGGCAGGGCTCTACAGTTTTTCATATTAGAGTGTGCAAATGTGAAAACTTATTTGGGCATACCAGTATGAGTGACTGAGCTCTGACACCCTTATTATGAGAGCAACATTCAGGAAGCCGCTTCTCATTTTTAGCCGACGCTGATCGTCGCTTTTGCTGGTTAAAAAAAAATAGCAGGTCATATCAGCTGTCACTAAGGTTAATTCCATGACTAACTTGATGACAGGCCAAAATGAAACTTTGTCGCTGTTGGGTTTGTACGCTCTCTGCAAACACTGCATCTGTAGTCAGCCAAAGAGAGCATCACTCTGTAACACCATTGTACAATCACAAGTGTGTTTTTGTAGTTCCAACAGCGGGTCAGAATCTCTCAGTTAAAATTTCATTCATTTCACTTTCACAAATAAGCGGATTTGAGACTGGATTCAGATTGGATGAAATGGTAAAACGATTTCGAATTTCAAAAAGGCTAAAATGAATTTGTGGATTCTATGGTGTTTAAAAGGGATTCATTCCTTTCAAACACCATAGAATCAGTAGTACTATTATATTCATATTTGTAATGCTTTGTTGTTATTAGCCATCCTATTGCAGTGGTTCCAACCTGCGGGTCGGGACCCACCAAAGGGCCACCATATGATTTAAGGGATAAAAGACAGAAAAATATATTGCTGTTAAATAAAATATCTGACTTTTGTCAAATTTTTGTTTTTTTATTGAGAAATACTTTACTTTTAATTATTGAGGATACTACCTCTTTAGGGTTTTAAAAACGAAGACAAATAGGTTGAACTGTTCATCAGTAATGCAATATCCAGTGATGAGTTGTCACAAGTAGATGTTGCTTCATTTTAAGGGGTCACAAGCAAAAACAGTTGGGAACCACTGTCATATTGCGCTATGAATGCTTGGCATGTGTTTATAGGTTGCTGTACAGGTAACATTACAGACAGGGCAAAAGAAAGGGCTACCTAAATTCCAGATTCTTGGTTCATGTTGGTGTTTCGGACATATACAAATTTCCATCTCAACCAGAAGTGTCAACTGTTAGCAAAACATTCAGTTAAATACTAGAATGAGTTAGATGGTGATCTCAAGTCTGTTTTAGAAGTCACAGTAAAATGACACAGCAGGTGAACGGAAAGCAAAGTGAGATTCAGTAAGTTAGTAGTCCAAAATGGATGAGGGTAGAAAAAGTACAAATGCAAGGAAATGTCTCCGTAAGTAGGTATACAAGTGCATGTGGTGGTGTCTGTGGCGTGTGTGCACACTTGGATAGAAAGCAGTTGAGCGCTACAGTGCTGAACTTCACCCAGCCTAGGATTCCTGATATTGTTAATCATGCAAGCAGGGTGACTGAAGCCAGTTAGACTGTAGTCTCAGTGCAAGGATTCTTTCTTCAGTGTGAACAAAGCAACACCATCCTGTTAGCCAATGCTAACAAAAGCCATACGCATGAACAGATGCAAACAAGCGTCTCTTTGCCGCATCAGAAGCGTGACTACCATGGAGGGGGCCGTTCAAATTAGCAGCGATGGCGATGAACTAGTGCTAAAAGGAAAAGGGGCAAACACTGAGCCACTTACAAACTCTGCACATCACAGCAAGCCGTTCTTCACAGGAAGAAGACAGAGCAGGAGGAGGAGGGGGTTGTGAGCAATAGAACAGGAGCGGATTGGACAGAAAAAGCTGGATTAAAGGAGTGTCCGAGGGAGGGAAGCATCCTCATTTCATAACTCTGGGCCTAGAAAACTCATGATGCTCTCAAAGCTTTTCATAGTGTCATTTTAGCAACATTACAGACTTAAATCATCCAAATATCAAATGTCATACGTGGCCCTACGTGGTAGGTTGTATAGGGGGAAAACTGGAAGAAGGCAGGAATGAAAAATGAGCAATCATAAAGGAATAATGTTTGAAATTAAAACTATCACAACATCATGGTAAAACACCATAAAACAGTAAAAATATGGACACATACATACACTTCACATATATAGCATGGGCACAAATGTAGGTCTTTGTCTTTCACTCACATACACACACACAAACACTCAGAGTTACTAACCTGAAGTCCTCAGATCCCAACACCTCGGTGTAATACATGACTTTGCACTTGTGCGAGGAGACCTGCAGGGTGGCCAGCACATCGTCCACTCGGGGCAGGTTGGTGGCTGAGCAAGCTGGCATGTTGTGGAACCTCCACTGGAGGATATAGAAACCTGGCCACCGGGTAATATGGGAGCCCTGAGGAGAGGACAGATTAATAGTACAGACAACGTCAAAGACTGACAAGCAAAAACAACCCATAAAATATATTTCAAAAACAAATGTTGGGACCAATATGCGTAAATTCTCGATCCTGGAACCTCACCTGCACGCTCTCGCCCTCCTTGCAGGTGAGCGGGGACTCCACCATGCTGTAATCTTGCCCCAGCGTCCATGACTTGTCAATAAGCTGGACATTGTTACCTCCAGGGGAGGTGATACCGTGGGCTCCCAGGGGGTCTTTACGTGGAGGCTGGGGGGCCCGCTTGGAGTGGTAGATGTTGAAAACCACGTCGCCTTTGCACATGTCAAAGTCCCAGGTGATGACTGAGGAGGCGTCGATGATCTCAATCAGAAGCTGGTTGGGGAAGAGTGGAGGGAGAGAAGACACACAATTTACCTCTCTTTAGCTCTTATTTTTCTTCACACACACATCCTTTCTTGGTTACAGGAATAACACCAGAGCACCTGAACCTTGCACTCTCACACTCACACTCTTGTATTGATTTGGTGTTGCTGCATATTTAAGCACCAACTAAATGTGGCAAAATAAAAGGACACCATCAGTGACAAAGAGCAGTGGGAGAAAACTGTGAACATCTGTCTGTGAGGTCATGAGCTCATTATCGTGAAATCAAAACCGTTTCCAGAGACATGATTTTGTATGACGATGCATCTCTCCCTTCGCTATAAATTATGTAACATGATTAACCGCATGTCACTGCAGACTGATTATGTTTCATGCCACATTTGTTCCACATCTGAATTCAAAAACCACAAAAGAAGTCATCTACCACATCCAGCCACTAGATGGCAGAACTTTCAACAAAACTTCCATCAGGAACATCATGCAGCTCTCTGTTGTCCTGCCCTACATATTTCATTTAAAACAACACCACAGGCTTTCCATCTTTTCTCTTCACTTTGGTGCTCTGTGTTAAGCCTCACCTCGTGTGGAGCTCCCTTGAAGACACTGGCGCTTTGGTAGATTGTCTCGGTCCACAGGCGGACGTCTTCATTCTCCAGCTCCTCAGCTGTGCGGTACATCGACTTGGGAACCAGGCCGCCTTCTGGTACCTCACACTGCGGAGTGAGAGGAGCATGCATAGAATTGGGTCAGTGAAGGAGATCTCAATGTGGGCGGCGTCACGTCCCAGAAAGTTCATAAACCTTCATCAGACACTCACCATACATTCTCCTCCCAGGAAGTCTGGGATGATTTCCTTGTCTATGTAGTCCACCAGCCCTCCAGGACCCTGGTAGTCATTGCCTGCATAGATGAGGAACTTCTTGCGGGTGTTCTCATCAATGAACGGACTCACCTAAGTGCAGAGACAGATGTGGATATTTGTTATGGATACCCCAAATTGGTTGTATCCCAGTTATAACGAGTGCAGAGTGGAATGTGAGTGTTTGGTGTGGCTGTACACTGAGTTACCAGTTTTCAAAGCTTGTGTCTGTTAACTAGGACGTTTTCAGTCTAATCTATGGTTATTTTCAAGGCCGTAGTGCTGTGATATATCGATGTATCTATGTATGAAAATGAGGGTGGACCACACACTAGAAAGACCTTTCAAATCTATATAAACTGCTAGTGTGAGAGGACTATTCCAGCTCCTTCTGGTTCTCACCAGTGTCCAGAGGACAGGGAAAACTCTGGGAGCTCTCAAGATAAGCAGCCGTCCCAGAGTCTCTGGGTAGTTGGCCTCCACGACCTCAATGATCCTCAGCAGTGCCTTGACCCCCGGTCGCCACAGGTGACGCATGTTCAGCCCCTCCAGATCTACCAAGCATGTCCAACAGCTACAGAAGAGGAAGAGAAAGGATTAGAATGCAGATAAATACACACCACAAACACACACACACGCCACACACACATACACACGCCACACACGCGACACACACACACACCTGGGCTACAGCCTCTTTCCGGCCACTTAGCACCTGTCACCCTGAAGTGAAGCTTAAGTGGTGAAGGCAACACTTGCTAATTCTGGACCCTCCTTCCCCCCCGTCCACATCCTCCCTTTCCCTCTATCCGTTCTGGCTGACGGCTGTGACGTGACAGCCATTCATAGTTCACATGCCTTCCTGCATGGCTCTTATCCAAGCCACCTCCTCCTGTTTGAGAGGGCTGACAGATGACAGATAACATCTCCGTTCACTCCCTCTCACTCTCTCCACCGCCATCTGAATCAGTGAGTCAGAGAAGAGCCTGGTACATTCTTTCCATTTTGGGGGAGATAATACTCCCCTGGACTCACTTGTGCTGTGCGTCTCTGTGTGTGCACACCTGTGTCCAGGCTACAACTGCTGAACTGAATCAACCGGCTTGTGTGCTGCATGGTGGTCAAAAAAAGAATTTCTTTCATATTTTTCATTTAAACCTTCGTTTTTATCGACCTACAGCCACATTTAAAGCTTTTACTATACTTTTATTGAGAAATTAGTATTGATCTAGGGCTGCAACTAATGATTGTTTTCATTATCGATCATCATAGAGATTTTTATTTTTTGATTAATCGCTGTTCATTTATTGTCAGGACATCAGGATGGAGAACTCTGTCCTCTGTATATTCTCAGGCTTGTCATGCAGTCCTCTATGAGGTACATTTACTTATTTTTACTCTTATTCTAATCAGTATTCTTTATTGCATTCCAGCCTTTTAGCACAGTCTCCAGAGTATGCCACCCTACATTTCACTGCATATTTTCTATGAGCTGGTGACGAAAAACCCTTTGAATATTGAATTTTGTTTAGTTTATAAAATGCCAGTTGCTGTTGATCCACTATATCAATTAACTTTTTCAGCTCTACATTGACCTGTATTTAAGGTTTACCTGATGGGTCGACCAAACACCTTGGTGTTCTCCTCACAGCGTCTCAGACCCTCTTCATTAATAGACAGCACCTAAAAGGACACAACACGAACTCAGTGGTCTATTGCGATCTTACATTTCAAGCATTTGGCTCTCACACCCGAGTGAGTGCAACATTATAAATAAGCAGACTATTTATACATGTACTGCACTGTATACATCCTGGTGTTAATACACTTGTCAGGACATGCCAGTGTACATTAATTCCCTAACCTATAATCCAACCACCAACTGCCTGACCTGTAAACTTATTGACCTACACTGATACACACTGTGTTGCGACTTGTGTTACATACATGTCTGAGCAGAGACTCCTCTCCGAGAGCACGGACCAGTCCTTTGGTGTCCATCTGGCCCAACCTCAGGATGTACAAAGGACGACCATCTAGAGGAATAAAACAAATATTTACATGATCTATCACACTATTTACATTCTACAAGGCTTCATGTTACATGGAAAGGTCTGCATAATTTGCCTGTCTGTCCTTCTGTTGTGTAAGACAGTAAGTGGGTGTGTGCACTGAGAAATGCTTTCATGGTTTGTCCCTGTTGATCCCACACAAACACTGTGGGAAAATAAAAAGCCATTTAAATTTGATTTACATTGTCAACAGTCACCCTCTGTTCTAAACAAGGAATCCACAGCATGCACCAAAATGAAGAATTTGACTGTTTGTGAGAGTGTGTAAGCTATTTGGGTAACCAAGTAGTGCTGACAAATTGGTCTCATGTTTAATTCACTTGCATGGCTGAAGGCTGTGGGTTGCTAAGAATGACTTCAGTTCATGAGGTGAGTGTAACTTGAGTCTGTAAGAAACTAGAGAACTGAGACCTTCCTCTAGTTAACAGTGTAAGTATAGCCAGCTCCGACACGGCCTACATAAATCATATGTGTACGTGTTTGTGTATGTATGCACACGTGAGATTGTAGCGTGTTTAAATGTTTAACTGTCTTTGAGTATGGCTGTAGATGTGAGCATTTTTTTGTTTTTTCCTTCAATGGAATGAACTCACTGGTTCCCTCCGTCAGGGCCTACCTCTGTCATGGTGGTGCCAGCCCCCAGTGTAATAGTCCTGGAGGACCTGTGGTGAGCTCCAGGTCTCCAGCAGGTAGTCCACCTGGTGCTGCTTCCTCCAGGTCAGCGACTGGCAAAGAATCTCCCGCGCCTTGTCCATGTTGAAGTCCCGGGCACGCAAGAAACGCAGTATGTGCTCATCCTTGGGGATCTGGATAGTAAGGGGAGAGCGTTTAGCTGTACTTCATGAAAATATGACAAAAGAACAAAGCCTTTCATAACTTTCACAACACTGCCAATGTCACTGTCAATTTAAATAGACTATTGGTGTTGCAGCAAACAGCAGGTCAGGTAGCCATATTAGCATGTAAAAAGTAGCTGGCAGCTGTCACACTAAAATATGATTCAAAATATACTGCAACCTAACCTCTGCAGATGTTAGTTCATTATACCTAAAAATTGCTATTCTGGTTTACTCCCTTATTACTAAAACTGCAAAATGTAACATTACCTTTCCCTTATGCGTCTCTTGCAGCCATTTGCGAAGTCTGATCAGACAGCTCTCCTGCATCGGGGTCAGGTCGCCTAGGTAACGTTTGATATAGTCTGCATCCAACTTATCTGCAACACAAAACACATAATGTGGTATACACCTTTAATGAAACCAAAACCCCATAATATGTTGGAATTTCTGTGTCAATTCAAGACCTATCGAAATCAGTTTAGCCACCTTTTATAGAATTATTTTCTCATTCTGCTTTCGAATGTGCAAGCCCTCCATATAACTAAATAATGAGGCTTTGCTTTCATTGCTTTTTCTATAAAACTCATCTTTTTTCCACTCTGTATTCTGCTGTAATTCTCACAGTGCTACTTTAGTGTAAGTACAAAGATTTTCACTGTTACGAATTAAACATGCAAACAGTGCTGGCTCTCATTTTTCAGTCAGTCTGTAGGAACAGACCTTCAGGTGTACCAGCCAGGATCTCTGTTAGGCTGTCGGCCTGAAGTGCGCTGCCGTCCTGCTTGGCATCCTGAGAGGTGCTGTCCTTGGTGTCGGTGGGCAGCAGGACAGAAACGGCAGGCGTGACCGCGAATGTGGGAGGAACAGGTGGGCTGGCAGAGAGGCTGGTTGGCCTGGGGAGAGGCAGGGGAAGGGAGGAGGGAGTCCAGCGCGGCACATGGGAGATCCCTTCATCTTCTAGCTCCTTCAGGTAGAACTCTATGATTTCTTTTCCCTGTGAGGAAGACAAAGGAAGAAAAGAAGTGTCAGACTTTTGGCAAAAATAGCAGAGGAGGATGTGAATTCAAGGAAACGACATTTAATAAATTAATTTGGAATACAGACGAACAATACATGATACTATATCTTTACTACATTATTCAAACTAAGAAAGGATAAGGCTCTGCATATTCATTTAGTATTTCCAACTGAAGCCTAAGGTAATGGAAACAGAGGGATGAAACAAAAGGAATGCATTCAATATTGCCCACATCCATCTTAAATGAAGGCAGATGACTCACTGGGTCCACAGTAGAAGACCCCTGTCTACTCAAAGAGATTATACAAGCTTATTTATACAATTACAGCATGAGATGGACTGACTCATGCTCCAGGACCCTCCTAACACCAAACTTCACAGAATAGATTGATGTCAGTTCTGCATAATCCATACAATACCCAATATGATGTTTTCTGCAACTATATTCATCTGTTGTGTACTTGTGTTTCTGTGCATACACAGAAAGTACAAGGGAAACATGTACATGTGATGATTAGGTCTGACCACACACACAAAACACACACACCTTTTTGATACTGCTGGCGTACTGCTTCATGGCAATCTTTTCCACAGTGCTCTCAAAGCCGAAGAAGGACTTGATGTCCAGGCTGGCGGTCTGCTCAAAACACGTCCACTCGTCATTCTCTGGGTGAACCTGTACACACAAACATGTACTGTATATTATACTGTATACACATGCAGAAACAAGATGACCAGGTTACTATGGTAACCACACACCCAGCTTCACTCAATGATGACGCACGCAGAGAGCAATTTTCCCACTGTGCGCTGTGAGGGGGAGTGTGTGTGTTTGTGTCAGTCTGGCCATGTAAAATTAGCCAGTCCTTCACACATGAATAGTTTGGAGCTAAAAAAGGACAGCACGCAAACATACAAGAACACACATGTTTCTGGCGTGTGGTGAAAAGGTTATGAGAGGCAATGTTAAAAAAAACAGAGAGAAAACCATCAGGATCAGCTGGTCTGTATCAGTCATATAAAGTAGCCTAATATAAAAGCACAGTTATTTTCCATCTATCTTTCATCTGATTCTACCACTGCTATGGCAACTCTACAGGGGTGGTGCTTGAGATTAAAAAAAAAAAGACAAATCTAAAAATATTTTTCATTTTGGTGTATTCTGGTGTATGTATGTTCTATAGGGATGTCCCGAGCCGGTCCAGGCATACATTTTAATGAATTGGTATCGGCTAAAATAAACCTGATCAAAATCTTTTCTGTCCTGAACCTTACTGTACTTTGTCCACCTCAGCCTGAAAACACACAGATTCGCTAAGCTCCGACATTAACAAATCTTTTAATGTCTCCTCCCTCTTTCTCATTAGCAAACAGTGGACAAAACTTTCAGGTAGCAGCTTCTCATTTTTAGCTTGCACTGACCGTCACTTTCGCTGTTTAGAATGACAAACAGTGACGGCGACACGTTATATCAGCTGTCACTAATCAACGTTAATGTTGTGAGTAACTTAGTGGCACGCCAACATTAAACTTGTTTGTTGTGGGTTTGTGGGCTATCTGCGGCTAGTGTCTGTACTCTGTCAAAGATTGTCTATGGGGTAAAATAAGCATCGCTCGGTAACACCAGTGAACANNCAGGCTACAACATCATTATATTTGGAAAGAAGGCGAGAGTTTAATGCTTTCTGAAGGCACTGTGCTGGTAGCTTCATTACCCTTGGCTACCAAAATATTTCAGCTTTAGCCAGGTCCATTAGCTCTGTCTAATTGAGCTGTCCATCCCGGTTACTGTTAGCACAGTGTGCTAAAGCACACAATATAAACCTCTGTGCGGCCTTGGACCTAAAATTAGCACTCTAGTTGGTTGGAGGCTAATACAATGTGCCTGACCTCATTAACTCAGAGCACATCCATTCACGAATAGGCAGATCTGAAGTCAGAGTTAAGCATGCAGCGCACAGAAGTGGGGCTGGGAGAAAAGGGAACACATGCTGGTTTCAGATCAGAATTTGAGAGCGTTCGGCCAGAATGTGAGAGGATCAAATAATTCACAGAGAGAGATGGGCTGAGATAGCTAGCAACATGCTTAGTGCTAGTCTAAACATGGCTTTCTCTGCAGGGAAGAGGGAGGAGATTAGAGGCGGCACAAACATTAACATGGGTGCGCTGGCGGCAGCTTGTCATTCAGCAGCTGAACAACAGCTTCATAGAGCGTGTGTGTGTATGTTTGTGTTTGTCTGTGAGAATATAGATGTGTGGTTCTGTATAATTCAATAGGTTGAGCATGTCATAAAAACTGCCGGGGTCAAGGTTTGATTTTCCCTGTGGGGCCATCCATACTACACACTCGTGTGTTATAAGCTGTACTAAATGGCACATGGGTGTGTATGCTACTGACCGAATAGCAGCAGGTCTCATGGATGATGACCCTGTTGGAGAAGGTCTCGTTATGGGACTCAATATGAAGTGTCCTCTCCTTTCGGTTCAGCGTGTTTTTCTGGATGAAGTAGACATAGTCCACACCTGCAATCTGCAAACCACACACAACAGCTCAGGTTACAAGACACGACATGAGGCACCAAAATTAAACCCAAGATTGCAGCTTAATAAACTACTGTACATAGAGTTAAAAATCAACAGGCTCAAAATTATAATAGTGTTTATATAAAAAACAAACTTGTCAACTGATGAAAAAATGATTTAATACTCTCAAGCAGTGATAACGTGGTAAACCCACAATATCCACAATGCATTGTACTTCAGATGGACATTAGCTGACAATCTAATGTGTAACATACCCTTTTGAGCAGGCGCGGGGCGTCAACATCCAGGGCACAGCGGCGCTCAACCCTTTGGGTTGAACCGTCCTCACTGGTCTCTTCATCCACTACGTCACTCGCCACAAACATGGGGATAAGGTGACAGGTGGGGAACCGGCGCTCATAGGCCTGAAAGAGGAACACAGTGGTTTTCATTGTGGGAAGATACATTTTAGGTTTCAAGTTTCATTCTAGGGAATGAAGAAGGAAGAAAAGAATAGAGTTTTCAAGAGCTCCAGTATCATCTCTCTAACATGCTGTGCAGAGGGCAGACAATAAAAATCTGACGGCAGTGCTTTAGACAACACCTTTATTAGGAGGGGGGGTTATTGTATATTGACAGTGTGTTAAAGAAGGTTGTTCAATGGGTTTTAGATTAAGCAAGAGATAACCCTTTACCATCTCTGTTCTGCAGAGTGTCACGGTACAAAATTTAACCAGCAAAGCCAGTTTGTTTTTTTGGGGGTTTTTTTACTTCATGGGGAAATTCTAGGCTGAAACGAGATTTGGCTGGTGACAGAAATCATATGGCTGCTCATGTCCCATTTTGGTGTTTCATTTTCAAATTTTAAAGAGTTTTTGAAGGAAGTTAAATTGTTTACACTGCTTCTTAAACATGGTATGCTCGTGTGGGGCTCTGACATGTTCAGCATTTGGAAAGGATTTTATTTAGAGAGGCTATACTGATGTTTATTTCAATAAATATGATTGGAAGGCTCAACTTAAAAAATACCACACAGCTACAATAGGGTAATGTAATGCCAGCTTATATAAAATTTGAAAAAGTTCACGTATTCTTCAAGAATGCAAGTGTTGAGCTAAGAGGGACTGAAGAATCTGAATAAGTGGGCAGAGAATAGCTCTATGCAGCAAACAAGCGAGAGGCCAAACAAAAGCTCCTTCAACTTCGCACTGTACCAAACTTCTCACTCAAGCTAAGCCACAGCAGAGAAAGACCCAGACTCAACAAAAGCACTTTTTAATTCCTTTACAAAACAGGGCTAAATACAAAACGAGAGCTGCTGTGCCCAAGGGCAGCACCGTGTCTCCAAATGATGTGTTCTCATAAATACAAAACACCGGCAAACTCAGCTCTTGTGCAGAGGCCAGCCAGCTGTTATGCAACTGGGCATTGGCTGGCACAATGTGCAGCAGCAGCAGCAGCAGCAGCAGCAGCAGCAGCAGCAGCAGCACCCATTTCTTACTTTTCTTTATCACCACCATCGTTCTGTCATCTTGGATCTGATGGGCATGCTTGCAAAACTGGCAAGTCTAAACACCCAACTAGACTGGAAAGTCAACAGTACACTGAGTGATGTTCACGATAACGTGTGCTGGAGATAGCCAAAGTCAGTCATAACACGGAGCTGGTCTGAGACTCTTGTGTCATATAACCTTGCTGCATAAACCAACAGGATATTTCCTCATTTTTAAACAGCTTGTGAAACTCCAGCCTGAAACTTAAGTCTCCAGGATATGTATGAATGCATTTATCTATGAGTGAATGAGTAAATGGGTGAAGGATGGAGATTT
>NTHP01000004.1:580668-598305 GCA_003416845.1 Oplegnathus fasciatus | reverse complement strand
AAAGACGAGGGCGGGGACCGACCGCAAGATCTACTGAAAGAGCGAGTGCGGCTCACAAGACTTCTGGGGTCGGCTGAGTTAGTGTCAGCTGAGTCTCGCTGATAAAGGAGCTGTGTTCTATGGAGCGTAAGACGACCCATATGTCTTTGAGCTGCTGTGAAAACCATGAGAACAGAAATCACTGTGACGTAAGATGGAGCTTAAAATTCAACAAAGCTGAACAGAAAGCTGAAGTTAGATATTTGAACCAGAGCCACTTGTCTATTTGCATATCACTGTTAATAATTTCCACATAAAGAAACAAACGCAAGAGTAGGTTTAGATCGGTCAGTATGTTGTTCAGCACCAGCAGCTGTTGTTCTGTGTCTGAGCAGGCAGTCAGTAGGGTTCAGCAGCTCCTGGCATACTGCTGCCAGGGCCACTGNNGCCACTCAGCTGCCCACTGTCCACTGACTGAGTGAATGCTGAGCTCTGTGTTTCTGCCCTGATGCTCTGGAACACTGGGCGCAGGCTTTGTACTGTCGTCAGCACAACAGCACTGACTGTAAACATCAGTTTCACCCATTAAAAACAACCATACGTCAAACAAACTCAACCACAACTGCCATGTGCCGTCAAAACACCACTACTTTTCACCCCAACAATAGGCTTACATACTGTACAAAAACACAGGGTTTACTTTACATTACACCAGTGACCGAAATTAACTTTTTGGCTCACCGGCTAAGAGGACTGGTAGATGAAAAAATCCACCGGCCAAGCATGTTTTTTACCGGACAAAATAATTANNTTGCCTTTTTGTGTCACATACATTTGTCTTAACTTAAACTTAAAGAAAACTTAAAGAAGGGGCCAGGGCAAAATTTGAAGCAAAATTATTTTAATATATTGATCAACAGTTAATCAATTCAAGCCTGAATACACTAAAGTTAAGTAAAGTCACCCTCCTTACAGAGGGAAATAATGTACTTTTTACTGCACAACATTCATCTGACAGCTGTAATTAATATTTGCAGATCAATATTTTACATTAAAAAACGTTGTCAGCTTATAAAATCTAAGTTAAGTTTATAAAGTTTATAAAAGTATATAAAGTCAGTAAATTTAGCTGGCCCTCAGTTACATTACAGATGCTTCTTACGTGTTAATGCATCAATAATAATAATAAAGTAAAATATAATATTATATCTCTGACAGGAGTACCTCTGTAGCATAATGACCTAAGTACATTTAGCTGATAATACGTTTGTAGCCTACTTTTACTTACCTACTGAACACAGGACTTTTTACTGGTCATGGAGTACTACAGTATGTATTAAAAGATCTGAATACCACAGGCTTTTGGTCGGACACATTGGAGTTTAGTTGCCAGCAGCAACAATAATTAGACATCCGAATCCTTCAAAATAAAAGCATCTCCACCATCTCCATCTCTGCTAGCTACCGTTAGTAGCTAGCAGCAGACCGCCGACAAGTGATTTAGCAGAGTAGCTGATGTTCCGTACAGTAAACAGTGTGGTGAAATGAGGAGCGCTCCAGACGGTCAGTTTCGTGGCACTGTTTAGACGCGCATAGTGTGTGTGTGTGTGTGTGTGTCAAACGCCAACAAAGACAGCAGAGGACAGAAGCAGCGCGCCTATAAATGGCACCAAAACGCGGTAGAGACTGTCAGCATGGTTTCTTATTACAGGACTATTTTAGCGTAAACATTTACCCGCCAGTGTGTCGGATAGCCTTCAGAGATTTACTCGCCAAACGGAAAATCTACCCGCATTTGGCGCTTGGAGGGTGTTAATTTCGGACAGTAAACCACTAAGAGGAACAAAAAAAACTCCGTCAGAGACTTGTTCTGTATCATGAAAAAACCAAAAAAAACCCCAGACAAAACTAAACAAACAGCACAACTTTTAGCTGACCCATGTGTACTGAAAACAGCCTGACTGCTTTAGTGTTAAAAACAGGAAACAGAAAGGTCATGATACCAGGCTATTCCTCAAAAAGGGAATGTAAGGGCATGCTAGGCTGCACTGTTGGTTTTTCAAAATACACAGAGATCAATCTGGTCACATCTGATCATCTGACTGACTTTTGTGCTAAATATAATACTAATAATGACAGTTCAATTATAGCAGTTCACTAACAAACTTACACTACTCTGTCCTACTAATTTTGTCACGTCAATCTCTGAATCAAACCAACAACTATTCACAATTTGACTATGAAGGTAGTTTCCTGCAGAGTTTACATAAGAACTTGTTTTAGTCAACAAACACCAGCACGGCAAGGATGCGTCAACTCTCCTCTAACAAGATCTAGTCTACATTCATCTCCTTTGACGCTCCATAAAACCTTCAGTCACACGTCACGTTATGGAGTGTTGACTCACATGACTCACAACACACAGCTAAATGTGAGTAAAATAACACAACACAGTCAATATTCAGGTCATGTGGTATTTATCCAGGTAATTAATCAAGTCTATATTGACCTACAATTTAATGTTGGCAAACAGTGTGGAAGTGTGTAACACTTAAAGAGTATTCCATTAGGACATCTTCTCATTATTTTCTCATCTTCCCCGCTATCACAGAGAGAAATGGTGCTAATAACTTGGGGAATGGGATACAGTCCTGCTGATGGATCTATTGAATTCAACACTAGATAATGGATTCAACATTGCATGACACTGCAACAATAAACTGTATACTTGACACCTGTGATGCTCTATTCACTTCATATAACATCCAGACCAGACTTCCATGTAACTTCTCAGTAAGCAGCCAAAGCAGCAGTTTGATAACAAACATTCACCTGCCCTGTGGTCAGGCTTTGGGATGAGGAGCAGGCATTGATGACACATCAACTCAAACAGACACAGTAACCAAACTCCACCACAGTAAATACTCATTGGTCTTTTGCCTCAGCTCTTTCCTGGAACGCTTTAGCACACTGAGACAGTAAGAAAATATAACAAAACAAAATTTATCCAAGTTTTCAGGCTAGCTGAAACAACTGTTCATGTCAGTCTCCATGGTGATGGGATATGTTCAGACACACCTCAACTGGCCAAGCCATGAGTAATGGTTCCTGGAATTTGGCTGGAGATTTTATGTGCTTTCCAGGGGCGCATGAGAGAAAATACAAAAACAATGCATGGTTACTTAATCCCTTCCTGCATACGCAGAAAACATTTTCCCTTTGGACCACAGGCAATGTGGATTAGAGCATGGGTATGGAAAACAAGACCCATTTTGTTCAGGATGGGAAATTCAGGAAATCCAGGAGTTCCAAGGGGATACATAATACATTTTAAAACCACAAAGGGCTGCATGGTGCATGTATACGTGTATAACGTACTACCGGGTGAGAAAACAAGAGTGCTGGCAGGAAGCCCAGCCATTATCTGGCTTGAACTTCTGGCATAAAAAAACAAAACTTAAATATAGCTGCAAGTACGATCCAAACAAATATAGGAAAGAGCTCTCTCTAGGACATACTATTTTTTCTAAATCAAACTTTGCTGTTGTTATATATCACTGTAAAGTGAATATCTTTGGGTTTGGGACTGCTGGCCGCCTTGGGCTCTGGGAAACTGTAATTGGCATTTTTCACTATTTTCTGATGTTAAATAAAGCAACCAATGAATTGACTAATGGAGAAAATGATCGGCAGATTTTTTGAGAGTGACAATAATCTTTTATTGCAGACCTAAAATCAAGGTACTTCATCACATTGATGCAAAAATCAGATATTAAAAGGGAAATATAGCACGGGATAAACGCTAAACAAATTTATATCGTGTCACGTTATATATCGTTGTTTCGTTAAATTGTCCAATCCTAATGTTGACACAATTTGAGAAGCCAAAATGGCTGCGAACCTCTAGTATCAAGTAGCAGTATCACTTTACTCGCCAACTAATAGTGAATGTGCAGAAACACTTGCTGGTAACAAGGGTGCTGGGTCATATTGATAACCACAACACAGTAACAATAAATACAGGCATACAAGGTAAAGGAACTGGCATTTACGACAAAGAAGAAGTGAAAGATGTACAACAATAGAAACTATTCATGACTGCATTTACTGTATACGTACATTAAGCATCCTGTCACTGCACATTGAGGTGCCATGACAGACATGAGTGTGGTTAGAGAAGGGAGGTGGTGCGAGTCCACCAATGTATTGTAATATGGGACCACAACACAGTTGTGCTAGGTTGGATAAAATGTAAGCAACACCCTCACCCAAAGGCAAAGCTGTTGTAACACAGCAACAACTCTGATGCAATGTTTCTATCAATTTACAGCTGTTCCAAAGAACTAAAGCGAGCCGCTAATTGCAGAAGACATGAACTGACTTGATGGTAAATGTTCTGGTGTATCAAGTTTCATACAGCCTTTACATGAACTTCAGTTACACAGCCAAAAAAAAAAAAAATACCACAAACAAGACCAGAAGGCTTTAAAGAACCTTTAGTTCCACTTGCTGGGTGTGTTGCATCTTAGATCATGCCATTTGCTTATCTGGTCAATCCTGAAAGTGAGATGAGGAGTCAATCTGTTAAGAAAAAAATCACTCTGACCGGACACTTCCAACTTCCTCGGTAGCGGTGTCACATCTCTGGAGCTTATGAAAATGGTTGTGTAACAGAGGCAACAGCCGCCCAGAGGTCAGCCTTTGCTATTTTTATCAGCTGGCTTTTCTGGCGGCTGGGAAAGTGGGAACATTTTGGTTGGGGGCACTTTCAAGATTAAGAAACTTGATGAGGACAGCTTGGAGTTGATGTCAAAACATACCGCCAAACAAAGTGCAGAAAAACTGAGACCAAGCAGTCGATCCGGTTGCACTTCCTATGTATTCAGAGGAAATTCAGAAGAAGACGAGTGACTAACTACAGTGTTGTGCTTTTTGTTGGAGTCAAGATTACTTAAACATTTGGTCTCCATTTTAAACCACTAGTATACTCATGTAGTACACAGATGTGATACCAACATGTGTCAGCAAGTGCCTCCTAAGACATTACATTTCAGCATCTTACTCATGCAGACACACTGATAAATGAGGCCCACTGTCAGACAACCAACAACAGGCTACATTATCGGGTGTGTTGCCACACTTGAGTCTTTCTCCGAAGCTGCTCTCTGTTGTTTCCTCTTAAAAGACCCAATACACACTGGATAACAAATACACACCACCCCTGACGTCAGATACAAATAAAGCTGGATTTGAATGAGTGCTGCTGGGAGAGGTGTGACGTCATTCAGTCAATGTTTGGTGGCAAAAATCATTACGAGTTCCCACCCACCACCTCAGGCAATCATGGGCCCTGACCTATTGGGAATGTCATTACAGGGGATCAGACACTAGCCCGATCACATATTTGTATTTTTGTCGGGCACTGTCCGCCATATGCGTGCCAATAATTAATTGGACTGACTGGGTCATGTTCGCTGTTGCTTGCAAAGAGGATATTAGGATGCTGTCTGGGGAACAATTGGGGTCACAAGAACATTTGAGACTATCAGGCCTACAGATTAGTGATCCACTCCTGGCTATCACAGGGCAATGTCACGTTCATTCATGAGACAGGTTGTTGCAGACGCACGACCCGCTGCTGAAAATAATGGTCGCATAGGATCTTGCTGGCATCTGCTAACATAATTTGAGGTGAATAGGTAATAGAGAATGAGGTATAGAGAATGGCATATGGGGAGGAAAATTCCTCCTGGCTTTCATTTCACAGAGCGAAGCTATAAACTCCAAACTAGGTCATCGACGAGGATGGGGGGAGAGCAGGAGGAAAGTTACTGAGGAGGCAGCTTGAAAATTCTGTGTTTCTTCTAACTGACTGAAAATGCACAGGGAAGTGTGAAAAAAACAACACTGGTGTTAAGTGGTTACTTAAGATAGCTTTATATATGAGAATTAGCAGGTTACAATTCAAACAGCCTACACTGGTTTATCGGGGTACTAGTGCTGACCAGGAAGAGGGAAAGGGTCTTAATCCTTGTGACAGTGAAACAAAGAAGACAGAAATCTTTCCTACAAGCTCTGTGATTGGATTTTCTTTCCTTTCCTGAAATTTCATGAACTTGATTACTACAATTTCTACAGAAATGTCTGGGTAATCCAATCCTTACACTAAAACCATCACAAAGACTGTAATTTAGGTGTTTTTCTCAGGTTCAGAGCATGAGATAAATCTCTTTGAATGGCAGACCATAACAGTTTATGGGACTGCGCCTTTAAGAATAGGAGTCCTTGTTACACTTCAGCATGTACTGAGTAGGGATGCAAATTAAATGCTTTCAATGTTTTATTTAAACAATTGACATGACAATTTCCACAGCACAGACCAAGGAAATTATCTATTTGAATAATAAATAAATACAAGTAATATATTTGAATTACACATTAAAGAAAATGCTTTCACTAAAATGTCCTCTCCTGCGCAGAACTATATCCACATAAAGACCAAAACATAATTCTGTGAAATTTACAGGCTTTACTTTAGGAGATAAATTAGATGCTCATTGTCACCTAATACATTTTTGATCAATCAATACTTAACAGTGATTAATTGACCATCGATTTATCACATACACACAGCCGTGTTAATTATCCTTGCCACAGTTTTGGGAGGAGGACCTCAGTTTGGTCCATTACGCCTTTCAACAAGACTGGTTTCACTGTGACACGTCACATTTTGAATGAATGTGTACAGACGGAGCGTCTCAACAGGGAGCTGCTCATGTGAGCTTAAGTACGTAGGTGAAACCACTCTTGTAATAAGATGAATGTATCAAAAGCCTCCATGTCCCTATTCTCCATAACTGGACCAACCAGTTAAACAGCTTTACACTGCAACACTACAGGGATGCTGTGGACACAGCCTCCGGTGTTGATAGAGTACTAATACTAATCTATTTGTAGAGTGCTTAACATAATATTTGCCACACTTAAATGTTTTGAGCTGTTGTCACATCTAAAAAGAGAAGTTCGTCATGGCAAATCAAGGGTAATCATAGCGCTACCTAACGACGGGCAAGATGAAAAGTTTCTCCACCAATCAGGTCCAACAGCATCTGAGCTTAGGTGTACACTGGATGTGGGGTAGGAAAGAGAACAAGCTCCTGATTGAACAGATGCAACAATAGAGCCTTTGGTCTCTACATGCCATACCACCCACTTCTCTCCTTCCAGTGATCTCACTGCTACAGTGAGCATTGTAATGGCAGAACTGCCTGGAACTACCAACTTGGAGAGAGAAGGAGGACAATCCGCCAAGTACACAGACCTTATATAAATGTAAGGTCCTAAATATTTGGCGGGCCATGCAATATGCTAAACTGTAGTGCTGTGAACCAGAAAATAGAAAGCAGCAGGATTGCCATCTGTCAGCTCTCAAAAAGTCATCACAGTAAGAAGAAGAAATGCTGGACTATATACATTTTTGCTGGTGTAAGGCTTACTGAGACATAACTCTGTCAAAGTAAGCTTCAACTCTGTCAGCTCATTAAAAAACATACAGGAACTGCTGTGACAATGATGCTCTCAAATGATGAAATGGAGCGACGTCTAAGGACACATTTCAGTGGGATTCAATTGGATTTTATCACATCTGAATCCAGTATGGAATCTGCTTATTGAATATGAAACCTTTTCCAGTCCCATATCAAATCTATTTAGGTTTACCTTTCAACAATTTTCCCTAACAAACGCTACAGACATTTACACATCCGTCAAGGTACGGTCTTATTGATTTCTAGTTTCAAAAGGAAAATAAGCACTACAAACAATCAAGTCATATAATTAAAGATTCACAATTAGGGATATGAAATATGCCCCCAAAAAGTTGTCCATCCTGCAAGCGCAGCTGTGAAACAATTGTTTCAGAAAGGTGTGACTGGGTATTTTATTAAATGTGTCAAACACTTTGACGGTCTACTGAAACCTTAATTTCCTCCCATTTGAAGTTAAACATTATAGTATCAATCACATCTTTTTTTGCAGATGGTGCCTCTCGAAAATAATGTGTCTGATGCTGACTTTCATGTACAGTGTCCTCTACAGTCAAATATTTAGTGTGGATGCAAGAAAAAAGTCAAGACGGAAACAAACTGTTACAGACATCATAATGTGAACACACTGCGGCCCTACTCATCACCCTGACTGCTCTCCACACAGGACCAAACCACCGCATAAAAGCCAATGAGAATCGCTCATAAGCAACGAGTTACTAGACACTGCAGCATTATCGATATCCTGCTTTACAGTAAGGGTGAGAGAGGTGCTGGCAAAGCATATTCACTGCCTGCTCTACCACCCCTATTACAACATTCAATTATTTTATCAACTGTGATGAACCTCTTATTGAATGGTTCCGGTAAATGCGGCTGGAGATCCCTGAGCATCTCATTTTTTCCAGGAAATGTTGAGATAATAGCAGTGAACATAGAGACAACTGAGGGGAGAGGGGGGACAGGGTAACTGGTGATTTCTAATGGACTGCTGTATGTGTGAGTATGGGGTGTGTGTTACAAATCTGAAGGGAAAAGAAACAGATACAGTATATAACACGGAAGGATGATTAAGTATGCTATATGTTGTATGGTCTACCATTCACATGGTGTTGTATCAAAAAATCTGACTGCAGAGTAGTCCTGTCTCACGAAAGGTAGCGTTACCTTTCGGTTTCCATTTGTGGGAAAAAAAGACAAACCTACCCTAACGTACGCTGAACGCGACAAGCTTTAACCAGCCCTAAAATAAAACCACACATCATCAGAAAAACATGGCAGCAAGCATACATGCAAAGGAGTGTCACAGTATACTGTTCACATTCCTATTAACGTCAGATAGCTGCCGCATAGATCTGAGTCACTATCAATTGTCACACCGTGGCATGATTGCAGTGTAAAATACGCTAAAGGGTCATTTTGTAAGAGTATGCGCGTACAAATTCATCTGTGTCTGGCAGAGCGAAGCAGAGTGGGGGAGGGGTGCTGTTGGGGCAGCATCTCGACCTTGCAGCAGGAAAGAGGGTGAATGAGTGTCCTGGTAATCAGTGAATGAAGTCAGCGCCAGAATTTTCTCATAGGCTCCCAGAGTCACGTGATGGTTGTGGTACAGTCCTTTTATTAATGCCGTTTGAAGCAGCATGCCGGACGATAAGCTCCCCTCCCCAAGGCAGCCCATAACTCTTCAGTGTTTTTGGCAAACAGCATCTAGCTGTGTAAGTGAATTACACACTGCAGGCAAAGCTCTGGCAGATTCATTCAGAAGAGTGGATGGAAATTCTCTGAATGAGAACAGACAGGTGCAATGCTGAGAAAAGCTAATGAGAAAAGCGCACATAAACAGCTAAATCAGCAAACATTTTACTGGAGCAGGAATACTAAACTGCCTTCTTGATATTAAATCTCCCTTGAGGACCTCTGTCTGAATAACTAGTATGAATGAAGTGTAATCAGGTTTCATTCTATTTGTCTGTGCTCTCTTTTTCAGTGGACCACGTTGCCATGCCAAAAAAAAAAAAAAAAAGATTGTGTGAATTGATAAAATGACCCCATTTCTCGGTTCAGGCAAGGCTAACATGAAGGTGAATCCTTGCTTGTACGCCATAAGTACACGCCACGCGACAGACAAGCCACCAGCTCACAGACGGATTAAAACAATAGAATATTGCCTGGGAAGCTTCGGCGCCAGAGAATTGGGCTGCAAAAGCCTTAACCAGACCTGGCCATAAGTGGGTCAGGACATGATGGGACAGGATGTCACCCTGGCAGGGTCGCTCTGCGCTTAGCCAGGCTTGACAGAGAGAAGGGGGACAGCAGGATGAGCCAAGTTTAGAAACACCGGCTCCGCAGTAAACAAGCAAAAACAATGTGTTGGTGATCCAACACTTGGACAAAGGTGCTAAGGATGATCCACATACAGTTATAGGAGGCACAAGGAGCTCAGTAGTTCCTGGTGCAAAAGAAGACAGTACAGGATCTGAGCTCCCAAGTGCTGCAGCAAAAATGATCTCTGCAGAAAACCAAACCTGGTAACATGAAACATTTCCCCATCAACAATATCTCTTTTCTCCAACTCTTTACAGACTGTAGCATTAAAAATGGGAGCTCTATTTTGAAACAGCTGGGTTTTGGTGCTGTTATCTAACCAATCAACAGGCAAAACAGACACGGATACGCATCTACTGGACGCATGTACTTCCTTGAATAAAATGCTCTTATTTCTGTTTTGTATGATGGAAGCTCAGATTGACTTTCAAACATTTCCTGTAGTCAGCCATGATTCAGTGTGAAGGTACTCTCACAAGCCTTGCACACAGAAGATGTTACATGAACCAGTTTTGGAGAGAGGCTGCAGAGGACCAGAAACAAAACTACAATGCAGGTCAGAGCAGCAGCAGAAGACACAATGGGGACAGGAATCAAATGCAGAACTGGTAATTGTGTTTTCCATGACATGACACAAAGCTAGTGATGCACACAGTAACAACACTTCAAAGATGAGGACCCCTACCAACTATCACAGGTGTTCATGTGATCTGATTGGGCTGGTCGATGTCTTTGTTAAAACACTTGACTGTATTTCACGGTTGGTCCCATTTCTTTCACCTGCCAAAACACCTCGTACATATGCAATAACTGAACTGTGACACAGTTCATGCAACCTTGGATTATGGGAAACAATCAATTTCAGTAATACACTGAGGGTCTCATTAATGATCCTTTGGTAACAGCTTGTTATAGAGAAAACAACAGGTTCCCATGTGTCTGAGAAGGAGGTGTGTGCAGCGCACTTTTTCACCCGTTGTTTGCATCTGAGTTAAACAGAGTGTGTGGACCTCACAAAACGCTGAAACACTGAAATTCAGAGAATCTGAAGTCACACGGTTGCTGCCCGGAGGCTACTGTGTTGGCAGGCAGAGCTTAGCCTAATAAGTGGCTAACACAGTCTGGGTCACTCTGCCTCTCCCTTTCATTCTCTTCCTGTGGCATTTCTGTTTAGATATGTAAGTCATATTTATTCCTGCTCTGTTTCCTCATCTTTTAGCCAATTCCTTTATTTGGTGTTCTCTAGTTACTAAACCGTATGTCTGTAATGCTTTTGAGCTGGTTTTTCAACATTACAAGGGTTTACTAACCACTAACACATTTCTATTTCAAGACCATCCAAGTTTGCTTTTGAAACTCACCGTCTGTTGCCATGAAAATATTTAGCATCTAAAGCATATGTATTTGTTAGTATTGCTGTCACTGATAAAGAGGATTTAGTCACTAAGAAGGAAACGTCCCCTGTCGTTGATGGTGCCAACAAGTCCAGCAGGCATTACATTAGTATGGCACATCCTGTTCTTTCGCCTGCAGAAACTCTACTGGGACAGGGGCAGGACCAAAGCGCTTTGTCCTTGTGGATTAGCTACAGACCCATACGTTTCCATGGAGCAGGTTAGACTACGATAGGCTTTGAATCACTTAATACCCTCTCTCTGCAGCATGCGTACTAATCTTGGGGGACTTTATGGATAGTTATTTTCTTTTAAGCTCAACTACAACAGACAGTATCAAGTTAGCAGTTATTTACTATTCCAGGGTCAGCCGGTTTTTTATTCCTCTTGTGGCTACTGAAGTCATTCTTCATGTGTGGATGTGTTCCAGAAGCAACTGTCCCTTCAGGCCTGAAACAACAGCGAGAGGGGTATTGTGTTGTGCTTTTGACATTCCTATGTGACTCCCCGAGGATAGACTAGAGGCTCTGAGACTGGACTGCTGCAATAACAGCAGCAACAGGATCGACTACATTTCCTGTTATTGAGATGCTGCAGCAGACTCTTTTTTTTTTTAGCAGACGGCTTTTTTTTAAAAACTGCTGCTGTACTTTCTTACTTCAGTGATACTCCAAACCCCTCAACAAGAAAGCTACCAAGGTCAATAGTAATACGCATGGGTGTTTGTGTGCCTTTGGGCAGCTCAAACAAACCCAGTCAGCTGTTGTTAGTACACAGCCACCACAGGGCACAGCTCTCAGAAGGATGAGACTGTTGTTGACCGAGTTAACTTTATCTACAAAGGAAGTTGAGAGCTTCCTATTAGGGTACATGCTGAAGGTGCTGTGGAGTGCGTTCCACTCTGGCGCCATTCTAATCTAGTCCACTTTCAGGAGCTGGCCTCGTAAGTGACATGCAATCCTAAACATCAGGCATTTCTGCAATACATCACTTAGTGGAACATTACAGCAGAATTTTTAATTAAGTGTCACATCTGGTCCTGACAAGTTTATTTGTATAGCCCTTAATCACTGTTACAATCTCAAAGTGCTTCACAATACCCACAAGCCAAAATCAAAACAAGTGAAGCAACACCACCCAATGATACAAGGGTGCTGACTGTGAGTTTTCAATTTATTTTCTTGCTTCATTATTTCCAGATTGTGGTACATGTTAAAGTCCACAAGAAAAGAGAAATGATGTCATCATTTTTGCTGTTCAAAATACAGATTGTAAAACCATCAGATTGGACTTTCAACTGCCAAGTCGTGAGAAGAGTGTCAAATCTGCCAGAAAGCTCTCAACACTCACGCGGAGAATACCATGTTCAAAGCAGGGTGCAGTAACCGCTGCAGAACAAAAACAGCTGAGGGGCATCTGAGATCCAAGCCTGACTTATGCAACAGTACATTCAAGCCACAGCAGCGTTAGCCAGAGGAAATACTTTGATAGCACCTGTCAGTGGGCCGAGTGGCTCACCCAAGGGTAGAGAGGCTGTACTTCATCTAGACTAAAAGAATGCATTTAAAGGCTTTAACGGAGGAATGTAGAGCCTTCGTTTTTACCCTCTGAAGAGTAAATGGGTATTTCAAAGACCTGACAGAATCCAAACAACAGAGTCAAGTGGAGAGAGAACACCAAATTCCTCAAAGCAAAATGTCAAATATAATCCCCCAACAGACGAAAGGGAGAAGCCATTACTGGCAAATATTTCAGAAGCCTCTTGACAGAGGAACTGGAGGGAGGAATAACAAGGTTGAACTAAGCTATGGCCCAATATTGTAATGTGCATATTATTTGGAACCACTCTGCATAATGCCTAGGCCAGCCTGCACAATAAGTACACCTTATACAAATTGAAAACTGAAAGTAGTCTTGATGTAATGAAGCTGTTTCTTGTTAACACAGTAGATAAACAGTACACTTTATCAATGCTTTGTGATGGTTTACCACAAACGCAGGATGTTGTGACCATGATGCAACGGTGACCAACCTGCTATAGAGGAAGTGAGAGAGGAAAGATTTCACTGGGTTTTCAATAAAAAGAGCCAGCAAGTGTTGTGACGCACCATTAAGTCTGCTCTGCAGTGTCTGCAAAAATACTCACTGCAGAGAAAAGTCACAAGAAGGGAAGAGAATCCAAATGCACCAAACTCAGCTTCAAACTGACTGAACTTTATATTTTAGCCACTTATTAACTCAAAATTTCCACATTGCTTGTGTCTTGACCATTATACTGTACAACACAAAGAAAACATTTTTTCTGTATCCAACTTTTAACATCCACCTTATCCGTTGCTGCCCTAGTTTAAAAACACCCAGGGCTACTCTCTTAGTTTTCCTAAAGTAAGCCTGTCCCATCTAAGAAAAAAGCCCAAGAGGTGGGTCATCTCCAGCTTACAAATCATGTAAGTCTGCTTTGCTGTTATCACTATTCCCCCCCTTTAGCTGCATGTGTAGACCTAGGTGTAGGTACCAGCCCTCTATTTATAGCCATCTGTTTGCCCAGTGCTCAATCCAGCCTGTGCTAAGGAGATTTAGTCTTCCTGCATCCTCTTTCTTGCCGGTGTAGAAAGCCGATTTCCATTTAAAGAAAATAGCACCTGTCTGGCCGTGCTAAAAACACATGACAGGCTGTTAAAAGGAAGTAATTCAAAACTAACTTCCTTGTGATCAGAGGTCATTTAAATGAATAAAGCAGAAATACACTGCTGAAATTATCAGTGCAGCAATAAAGCGTATTTGACTAGTTAGACTGTTTGGCTGAAATCGACGGTTGCATAATCAGGCCTCGGCTCTGCAGGAGTGCACTAACACCAAATTACTGACAAACAGCAGCTGAGGTCAAAACATTGCTGAGTAAAGCATCCATCCAGTGTGTGATTATAGTCCTTAGTGTAGTACGTTATGGCTTGTTATTCTTTTCTTTTACACTGTATTTAAAAAGACTAGATCTCACTGAAACAATACAGAGGTGAGAAAATATGTGGAAAATCTATTCTCTCATTGTCTTCCACACCCACTGTTCTCATGGCACTACAGTAGGAAGAGACACTACACTACAGGGACTCAATCAATTTATGTTTTCCATTTGCTGGCTGCTGGAGCATTTAGCCAGTAAACCTTCCACCTGCCCCCTGTCCTATAGACTGATTACCACCTTTGCATGGCAAACTATACACAGAAAAAGGGAAATTAACATAAGTTCCAAAATACAGGGAAGAGAAAGCATAGATGGCACTAGGAACGCTGCTGAGAAGGCCATTTAAAAAAAGAGCAAAAGGAAAGGAGAGCAACATGCAAATCCAGCCTCTCTCTGCACTCAACACAGGCACTCATGCTTGAAAGTGAACGAAAACATGCAGCAAGGCAGTCGCTAAAAGCCGTGCAAGGCACTGAATTTTTTACACTGCAAATGGACTACCACCACCAAGTCTGCGGTGGAACCTCTGTTTGACATAACGGCACAGTCGTTTTGTATATTCAGATGTTGAGTGTGCAGATGTACAGCACAGTGGTTCCACATCTCAGTGAACAATGAACAGGCCTTAAACCTTGAGATGACATGAAGCTAGATGGAGTAGGTAATTTCAGTAGCCCACATGACATAAGAGAGTGTGTGTGTGGTGGGTGTCACGGGGGGTATAACCTCTTAATTTGCACAGTTATTATTTTAGCTAGTCTGGCGTGCTTTAGGCTGCTGCCTAAGTTTATGTTGTCAGTACTATTCAAAAGCCACTCTCATAGCAGTGTTGCTGCAGGTCCTGCAGATAACTAACACAACATTGACAGAGCAGCTAGCACACACCTAACTCAAACTAGCCACATGGACATTAAAATGGTGATATGGGAACATGAAGCAAACTGTGTGCACTGCAGTAACTTCAGCAACAGCATTTTCAATCTGTGAGCCAATCGCATGCAAGGTGTGTAATTCAATGACTACCTTCTGAGAGTGACCTCTAAAGCGCCCACCCACTAGCATTACATAACTCTGCATCTATGGCAAGCAATATTCATGTGGACAGAGGGTTGACTGCGAATACAGGTAAAGACACTTACCGCCATCACCAGCTCAAAGGGATGCTTGTACACCCGTACGGGTGACTGATACTTCTGCACCATGGTGGGGATTACAGTAACACCTACAACCTGAACAGAAATAAGAATAAACCAGAATCAGAAAAGAAAGAATAAACTAGGATCGCAGGCATTTGTGAGAGAAAGAAAAAGCTGAGATGTAGGGCTGCATCTCATTCAATCTTGGCATCATCACAATAATTGTGTGCCAAGTGCCAAAATGACAGCATTATAAATGCATCTGGCCCTACAACAGGAGACTCTGCATGTAATTAAGTAAAGGTGTGTTTTGGCTGAGTGCTTGAATGATGCCAGGTGCTTGTGTGTGTGTGTGTGTGCCTTTGTGTGTTGGCAAGCAGCCCTAAGAACTGGAAAACCGTGTCCAGTGATGGGCTGCAGAAGGGAACTCTTGAACCGTGGCCGAGGAGCTCACTGATCAATGGATGCGGCGTTTCCCGCTCATTTATCAAACAGCGACTGTACCACTGCAAACTACTGGGGATACAACTAGGCTAAGTCCATCTACTGCCTCTGCAGAACCTCAGGTCACAGCTACACATCACAACACTGCACGTAAAAAAAACCCAAAAAAAACCAAACAAACAGGTGCTGCTCATTCTTTAAAATGTAAACAGCACATTCCACATGCTGGAGTATTTGGGCAGAGGCCAGAGCACAGGATTACACAGAGTAAAAAACACTAGGAATAAAAGGAATCTTCTAGTCACCTGAAAATTAACAGTTAAAAGACAAATGCACTCATGTTTTAATAAAAACAAACAGAATGTGGTGTAAAGACAGTTCCTGCTTACTCCAGGAAATTTAAAAGGAGTGCAAAGCTTGGCTTGAACTTCATGTTCCAGGTTTGTTCAGCATGCTGATACATGTCTGTGATTATTGCTATGCAGTGATGGGAACATGGCTGCAAGGAGGGGTGTGAGCTGACGTCCCAGCACTACTTACAGAGGGATCAGGGCAGGCAGACTAATAATAACCGGGCTGGGACAGGCGGGATACAAACACAGTATTCCTCTCTAAACAACACATTTCTAACGATTGCTACAACAATACATAATTACCGTCATCCTTCAGGATCTGTCAGCAACTTCAGAGACACGTCAAATCAAAACAATGACTTTAGTACGTGTTAATTAAGTGACACACTTTCAAACACACCCTTCAGACTATCTAATTATCATTTCAAACGTTTATGTAGAACTTCTGTTTGTGTGTACACTTTTCCGGTGCTTTCGTTTTGGAGCAGTGAGCTAACACCTTGTGTTTTCAATGCTTTCATTCTTGTTTTGGTCTTCTGAGAACTGCTTTCATGTCCGTGTTAGCAGGAATCAGTTTTAACAGAACCACGCCTGGACACATGAAATGTTTATATTCTCCAAGTGTTGTGTTTCTAGTTAAAAAATGAGACCCAATAACAGGTACTGTTATTTTAACACAACCACGTTGATAGTGGTTAAAAACATTTGCCACGCCGACTTGTTAACGTTAGCTTACACAGCAACTGTACTAAAGGTAGCTAACTGCGACTAGCCCGCAAGCTAGCGCTAACTTTACAAACCGCTGTCAACTTGACAAAAATCTCTTAACTGATACTTACCGGTGATTCAGAGAACTGAAGAAATCTGGGCTGGTTTAGTCTGGTTAGTCGCTGTTTCTTCTGAAAGGGCTATCCGAGTAAACTCTTGCCATTCCCCTCCTCGGCTCCTCACTTCGCCGGGTCCGGGTGGTGAGCTGAAGCCAGAAGCTAACGCTAGCTTTATTGTGCTAGCTGGCCATAGAGCCGGAGTAAGAAGCAAACGTGGGACGAGTCCCCCCTCACAGCACTAACACTGACGGACAGAGTAAGAGCGGTTAACTAAAAACCCTACACAGTCCGCTGTTGAATCACGCCTGGATAGATGAAGTGTCGACACAGGAGGACAGTGTGCCTCTCTCAGTCCTCTCCTCCCCTCTCAGTCATGCCTGTGATGCCGTCGCTCCTCCCTCTTTTCTAAGCTCAGTTTTTTTCCACCTCTCTGTGCAGCGCACTGCCGCGTTCACAAAACCCCTCTGATCTGCCTGACCACATCTGTTCAAGTGAAGGACCAACACCTGATGACAGTCAGCTGTGAGCAAAGTGTATAATCAGACCAAAATAAAACGTAGTGGATGTAATTTACGGGGGGACACACAGGGGACATGTGCCGGGCACTTTTTCAGAAGGCAGTATTAGACTCCTCCACTTTTTACAGTCCGAGAACTAACGTTATATATATATA
>NTHP01000004.1:565258-576691 GCA_003416845.1 Oplegnathus fasciatus | reverse complement strand
GGGGTGGGCCGAGCAATGCTGAAATTATGTGAGGTCACCAAACTTCATGAACCAATAAGAATGATGAAAGTGTAACGTCTCCCACATTAACAGGTGCAATAAAAATGAGTTTGTATTCTGATTTAACCAGGTGACAGGATTTTATTTTAGTTAACAGTGACGTCAGCGAGTATCACTAACTTGTTCAGGCTCAGCCACCCCACAGATGATCCTGATCAGTTGGAAGGAGACGACATTTTACAAGTATAAAGAGTCACAAAGTCAGTGCAAAGCAGCATATATCAACTGCTTCCATAGTCTGATGTTGTTTGTGCCTTTCAGAGACCGCTGCAACACCATTATCAGTGTCATGGGAGACTGCATTGGCGTGGCACTCGTTCACCAAGTGTCGATAAAAGAACTGGAAGAAATCGAGGAGCCAGGACAGGAACGGAGCAGCAGAGATCTGCTACCTAAGAACATCTAATATGCTGGACTTAGTCACATCTACGTGTCATTCAGAGCTGGGACACATTTTCCCAGTTTGTCTCACACCATTGATGACTGTGTCGTGCTTTGCCAGGTGCAGAAGAGCACACCCAGGGCGAGGATCAGTCCAGCGAGGACTCTGGTCTTGAGATCCTGCACACCCCATCAGAATATCTGTCACCCGAGAACGGCGATGATGAGTATGTGTAGAGTCAGCTGAGAACAAACAGGGACAAACAGGGTGGACTTGATTGTGAAATGTAATGTAGTAGTAGTGTAGTAGTAGTAGTAATGTATTTGCCTGTGATAGATGTGCTGTGTAGTTATGAATGTGATAGATGTACTTATTGAACTGAATAGAAATTTCTAATAGATGTTATTTATTATATAATTATCCAGTTATTTGAACTGAACTTAGCTGAACTGAAATGCATCCAATTCATCTGAACTGTATTGATGCAACAGATGTAAGCGACGTACTGGATGTAGTTACTGAATTGAAATGAATTTATATAACAGATGTGAATTGAATTGAATTGAGTTGAACTGATGTAGTTGAAGTGAACTGGCTTTATAACAGTATTAATTGATAAATAAATACTAAAGAACCTGCAGTCATGTATTTCCATAGCTCTGAGTATAGGCAACATCTCCACTGAAATAAAGATGCAGTTCTTTAAATATATTTTTAAATGATTGTTAAATGAGTAAAATGAGGGAAAAGTCAATCTGAAACTATTCTTTTAATACAACTGTAGTATGGGGTGCCCCCGTGATTTGGGGTGCTGACCATGAATTTCAGTGTCCCCCATTCAGGGACCAGGGACCTTTGTTGCATCCCTCTGTCCCTCATTTCCTGTCTTCTCTCTACTGTCTATAATAACAGCCAGAATGACACAAAAAATTCCCAGTGAAGAGAAAAATCTGTTTCCAACATCATACATGTAATTGTTTTGTGTTACTGGAGGATAATTGTCAGACAGGGAGGCTGATATTCTGAACAACAGAAACTATTCAGAAGTCCCATCAAATAAAAACAGCAGATAAAAAGAGTAGAAACGAAGAGAGCAGCAGACTAACAGATACTGTAGGATTATCTTTGTTGACCATGATGAAGGAACATCCTGGCGATCCTTTCTGTTTTAGTCCATTGACAAAAAATAATGTGCATATTTTACAATTCTGGAGGCCATTTTCCAAAGCACTTTGCAAAATTTTTAAATTGTCAATGACCCTCTCCAGGAAATGTTTCTGCTGTTTGTTCAGAGTTGAGAAACTGAATGTTTGTGGCTCCCAACACACTCATGAAGTTGCTGATACAACTCATCATCAGTCCCCTGCAAAGGAAACTACTGAACTGAGGATGCTGTTGGGAAAACCAGACTGCTTTATAGTCATAAGGAAGTTACGTAAAGAGATGCATTAAATAGTGGAAAGAAAAGTGAGAGGGAGTACGCTCTATTTTTCTTTACAAGAGACTGTTAAAAGGAAAGGGTGTTTACAGTTTGAGTGCGATGAAGTTGAACTACCTACCTGGTTTGGCCAGCTGTATGAAAACCATAAGCAAACATCCTGATGATGGCCTATTCCTCATTTAGTTACATTTTATAATTTCTGATTTAATTTTGCTCTTAAAGAGGTTCAGTCATTTGACTATTGGTAGTTTTTGTCTACTTTTAGTCCACAAAAGCTAAACCACCTACTTTTAACATCAGGTCCCTGTTCTTCAGATGTACCTTAACTAATTCAGGCTAACATGCTGTTATCAGGCTAAAATAATCCCGGATCCTCGGCTAATTTGATTCTTTTTAAAGCAATGAGTGCTGATGTGATTGCAGGTACATGAGGCAGGTGTGTTGGGAATCCTCCCAGCATGCACTAGGGCAATAGATTCATGGACACTAGTGTCACTGTCTGTGCGTTGAAATTCATATTGCTTTGAGGTGTAGGGTAGATATCAGGGCAGTATTAGTGCACTATTAGTGAATTTGAACTGAAAAATTACATGAGATTAAGTAGGGGGGCAAGCTCCAAAAACGCTGAATCCTACATTTTCCATAATGCAACAATGCCATTTTTGTTTGACCCTCCTTGGCTTGTAAATGTAACAAATCTCCACACCTCCAGTTTGTAACTCGGGCTTTCTGTTGAAAAAATTGCCGACTCCAATCTGAAAATGACTAGTAAACTGACCTTTATTTGTAAAAGTGGTGTAACATTTCTCCAAAATGAGCCATGTTATTGTTTATGCAAATGCTGCAACCTTGTTTGTATAGGTCTTGATTAAAGGCTGGCACTTTAATGTCTGATAAGATAAAGGAAAGCAATGGGTGGCACCACAGACACCCCACTCTCTTTCTTTTAGCTAAAAATGATGGAAAGTGGTGTGTCTTTCCCAGGGGAGTGCTGATCTTTGGTTTCATACCGTCAAAAGTGTGTGACCTTGGCAAGATGCCAAACCCCCAAATATCTTGTGTAAATGGAGAAGCCATTTTAGGCCACGGGTAATCAATGCTGGTGTTGGAATGTGATAGTTACTGTATCGCTGACACGGAAACCGAGCTTTGTAAACAAATGCTGATCCACATATGAACAAGCTAATTCACACACCTGAAACCCAAGACCTCTGCTGTTTCAAACAGGAGTTAATTTTAGAAAAGTTACCTTGCAAATAGGCCATGGTATGATAATATCTGTCACAAAATTAAAAAAACAAATGAAGTGAAAAACACAAACCTAAGCGGTTCATCATTAACAATCAAATAAGTATTTATTTGCGTGTACAATATATTTGTTTACTGAAACATTTGTTAAATTTCCTTCATTGCGAGCTTGTGGGTTTCATACATGAGTGTTTCCTTTCTGTGTTGTTGTACAAATATGTGTGGACTTTGCTGTGGCCTATAAGCTTCTGTTTTGTTCTCACAGTTAAATACACTCACATCCTAATTATGTAAGAGGTTTAGCAGCGATGGCAGCGGATGATAGCATTAAGGCGATTGTGTTTCAAGGGGCAGGCTGGTTGAGTTTGTACAGCTTGCACCAATGTCTGCCACCACGGCAAACATTAAAGAACAACAGCAAAGGATGAAAAGGGCAAAAATATGTTATTGTAAAAGGTCACATAATGACTGGCTAGAGGATTTCTTTATGGAAAATCTGATCCATTGTGAATCCATTATAACAAAGTAATACACCATTCATACCCTTAACGTGTAAACAGGATGTGCTAGAAAATATCACAGCTTTGGCTCAGACTGAATCAAGGTCATTTGAAAAGGGTCATCATGTTGGTTGTTGTTCAGTGGTTCAGAAAGGGTGAATTTCACCATCAAGTGAAAGCAGAACATTTACGGTACATCATGAAGTGGGGTGTACAGTGGGCTAAAGGCAAATACTACTTTAAATAATATTTTCTTTGATTACCAGCACTCTCAACAGTCTGATAAAGGCAAAAAGCCAAGGAAATAATCTTTATACGTCATCAAGTGAATGTGCATGTGTAACCTATTCCTCTGCCATCTCTCCTTCAGGAAGTCTTATCTGCGGTTTGCTTGGGTAAAAGTATAGATACATAATCATGTACTAAGCAATAAATGTGTATTGCTTAATAAGAATCATTTAGGGAATGAAAACTATTTGCAGGTGCTTGTATATTTTCTCCAATTACCTGAGCAGAGTTTGATCAAGAGCATGTGGTCTTACTGAAATATATATGACAGTAGCATCTGTGGCAAATGGTGATGTGCCACACCAGATCAGTCACTTAAGAGCAGATAACAGAATATATTGTGTGTTTGTATGGAAAAAGATGTGATCTACCCATAGACTGGATCTACCATGTTACTTGAGAAAGTTTTAAATGGATGTGCAGTGTCCTCTGCTGGGCAACGGCTGCAGTTACAACAAATTGCAAGAAAGGAGGCATGCACGCTGACACAGACTTGATCTGATAAGCAACAAAATGTGCTCTTTAAAATTTCTCTTCAAGTAGATGAAGTCACATTGTACCCAGCTGCAGTTTCTATTTGCCAAAACAAAATCTATTCTACTTTTCCTTAAAGCTGAGAAGCCACACCTATCATAAGAAACTGGAGCTGATTATTCGGTGTTATCAAGCTACTGCTCCCTACGGACATCACCAATTGGCTGCTGTTTTTAGAACTCCATCCCCGTAGATCTATCTAACTGGCGGGGTCAACGCCAAACTTTTGATCAAATAAAGCTTCTGCATTCATGTAAACTTGTGCTGTCTTTCCTGATGCTTATGATCCTTATGCTATCCGACAGTAGCGACAAAGATAAATGTGCAGGTGGCACTTATTATTTAGTCTTATGAACCATTTTATGTTTTAAGCCATGCAAGTGGCCTGGTTACACGGATGACAATGTTGGTTGTTCCACCACTTTGGTCCAGACTAACACTGATGGTCCCAGAAGATGAATCTTTCTGACTTTGGTGATCCAAAGTCTTTGAAATATCCACATTTGTAAGATGAATTGGCATAAAATAGACACGCTACCCTCAGAATGAATTGTAATAACTTTGGTGATTCCTTAACTTTTCATCTAGCGCCATCATCAGGTCAAACTCCATTTTATACTTTGATGTATGACTAAATACCTGCACAACTAATGACATTCCCATCAGCTTCAGCTGTACTTTATATTTAGTGGTAATTAGCAAATGTTAGCATGCTAACACACAACTCTAAGATGGTGAACATGGTAAACATTACCTGCTATATATCAGTATGTTAGCATTGTTTTGTGAGCATGTTAGCACTTAGCCCAAAGCACCACTCTGCCTAGGTACAGTCTCACAGAGCCACTAGCATGGCTGTAGACGTCTTGTTTTATATTAAATAAATTATGGTATCGTACAGATAACATTTCTTTAATTAGACTACATAGCAAAATGTTGCTGCTGATTATTATGATAAAGGCTATATTTGCAGTCAATTAGGGCTGCAACTGATGATTATTTTCATTATTGATTCATCTGCTGATTGTTTCCTCCATCAGTCCATCAATTGTTTTGTCTATAAAATACTGAAAAATATCCTTGTATAATTTCCCACAGCTCAAGGTGATGTCTTCAAATGTCTTGTTTTTTCTGACCAACAGTCCAAAAATCCAAAGCTACTCAGTTTACCATCATGTATGACAAAGAAAAACATCAAATTCTCACATCCAAGAAGCTGGAACCAGCAAACGCTTGGCTTCTTTGTTTAAAAAATGGCTAAAATGAGTATTCGATTATCAAGTTCCCCTCTAATTTTCTGTTGATAAACTTACTGATTCGTCTACTAATCACTGCAGCTCTACAGTCAGTGCACATTTTCAATATTTTTTCAGTAGTATTACCAATACCAAAACACAGCCACCAGAGGGCCTCAATAAAACAAGACAAAACTGGAACTTCTAGCAGTGTCATGCAACTGATTCTTTAAAAAAGAATAAAACATTTATGCATGTATGAATGTTTGCAGAGTGGTTCTTAGACAGTCATTTGAAGGTTACTTTGAAGTAACTTAAAGATTGAAGCAGATAAGGCACAAAAAGCACTTTTACAATAAGTAGTTAACAGCCCTGTTTATAATTTTAAATGTCTAGATATTAGATACAATAGATGGAGCGCTGCAGTGGCACCAGCAGCTTGCTGTCCACTTATATTTTACCATCAGGCAACAACATTAGTTGTGATATCGGGACACAGAAATATCCTGCAGGTGTGTACGAACAGAGAGCAACATGAGTGCAGGAAGTGGTTTTCAGTGTCTGACAAACTGATCTCAGCAGGAAGTGCAGGCTCGCTTTGACAGGAAACTGATCTTAACAGTCAACAGTCCATACACACAGGTAGCTGATAATAAGTGGATCACTCTTTACTTATAGACTGCTTCATTGATCATGGTATCAATAATAGTCACAGGTAGTATTTACCTTTATATGCAATATCAGTCAAGACATTCATTTTTGCCTAGACTCTTATATTTTATCATTTATAGAAGACAAGGGAAGGGATAAGGGTTGGAACTGAAGTTGTATCCTTGCCCTCCATCGTTTAAATGAACTAAGAATGTAAAACCACATTTCTCACACTCATACTGTGACAGACTAAATGACTCAGTGGCTGACAGATGAGCAGGTTTCCGTTAAGGTTACTTGGGGCTGATAACTACCTACAGCAGGCCCACATCAAATCACACTTTGAAAAAAAGCACGTTTGTGCATTTCTGTGAGTTTGGTTGCTGTGCAAGCAAAAGGCTGATTTCTCCAAGACATCCTGGGTCTAAGAGGACACCAGAGACAGTTACATTTGGAGGAAAACCTCAGACATAAAAGCAGAACAGGAAGTGAGGATGAAAGGAAGTATTAAGTGAAAATATTAAGAGAAGGAAAAAAATGATTTCTGTAAATAGGTGAACTTCTCTGTGCCATTTCATGAGGAAGCAGTGAGTGAGAGGAGTTGGGCGCTGCAGCAGAGCAACCACAGTCAGAGCAGCTTGTCGCATGTTGTTGCCGGATGACGTTTTGCAAGACAGGAAACAAGAGAAGCAGTGAGATAGAACCAGTGAGGGCACGGACTACTTTGTCATCCTTAGCACGGACAACAATCTCCAAGATAGTAGTGAATCAGGAGGGAAGCAGGCAAGGTCTCCTATGAAGGTATTTGAATTTGTATTTTGTTTGATGCACCCTTGAGAGGAAAGACAAAATTTCAGTCACACACCCTAAAAATCTGAAATGGGCACTGAGGAGAAAGATTTAGAGCCTTCAGCTCAACAAGTATCGAAGGAGCAGGGATCACCAGAGAAGGAATCTCCTGTGGAGCCTCCACAAGGACAAACATCTGAACACCCCCTCAACACATACAAGTGGCATACCGGCTCCAAGGGAATGCTCAATGAGGTGAAAGAAGAAGGAGAAGAAGGAGCAGCTTCTTCTACAATCGATAAGATTCAGAAGGCCTCCACCAACAAATGGAGCAAGATGCAAAACTGGCGCAAGGCCCTGAGCGAGGACACTGGAGACAAAAATTCATCCAGTGGGAAAGGTGGAGAGGGAGCCAAGCCAGATAAAGGCGCCGGGGGAAACAGAAAGAACCCCTTCAGAAGGGCCCTCTCCGAGCCTCCTGGCTCACTGTTTGCAGCCTTGTCCCCTTCCTCCAGCTCTGCCAGCTCAGCCCATGCAGCTTCATCATCAGCTGCTGCAGAGGCCTCAGGGGTCTCCTCCACAGACCCTTCACAGAAAGGAGGTGGAGGGGCGCTCCTAAAGAAGTACCTGAGGACTGTGTCCCAGAAGCTGAAAAGGCCCAAGCTGCAGAGTCGGAGCAGCACCCCGAATTTACTGCCAGGTAATGCCACGTAATCTCAAAGTATACGTGTACTTAAACTATATTAACTTTATCATTTTCTGATTGCATGTTTGAGATTAGCACAGTTGTTCTGTTGATGCATCTTAATATGTTAAACACACCAAATGAAGGTAAAATGTGAATCCCCACAAATAGAAAGCACTCCACAACATTTTGTTTTCACGTAGCAAACTGGTTACCTCATGTGGTTCAAGCATGATTTCCTTTTACTGTATGTAGGATCATACACACAGTAGGTGGAGTATGTGTGACTTTTTTCACAGTGACACGTGATAAATATAGCTGTCTTAATGTATTTCAGCTTCTAGTGCCATATAACTCAAATTCAGTAATAAAAACACAACCTGGGAGAAAAGCTGGCAAAACTTAAAATAAGACCACCTTAAGGAGGAACTTAAAGAGAAGTTAAAAGAACAAAAATAGAGCAATAGCTACATAACAAGTTGCAACTAATTTTTAGGGTTTAATGGGAAACTGGAACTTATTTATCTACCAATAAAAGACATGGGTGTGCATTCAAATTGGAGATAAATGGAAAACTTATTTGAAAATCTCTTTTTTAAAAACTTAAAAAATGTTCCCTGTCCTTTATGTCCATGATTGTCCTTTGAAATCAAAGAGGTCCTTATGATCCATGACTTTGATTTGTCCAAAGCCAGGGTATTTTTAAGGAGGGAGGGAGGCTTCCACTCATTCAAATCCTAAATTCATTCTGTTGGCCTTTATCACAGAAGGAAACAAAACAAAATAAATATATAGTAAGGAAATCACTTTTTTTATTTTTTACATTCTTTTGTGGCATGTCTCAGAGAAAATGTTCCATAATATAAATTTCCTGAACTATTTCTATCCACTCAGGGATTGTTGGAGACTCTTTACTCAGCCATTTCTTGCTTTTTTACTACCTGCTGGCAGTATTTGTAATAAATATCCGTCCTGCTTTGTCAGCTCAGTTGGCACGTTTCCCAAATACACAACACTGAAGTTAAAATCAAGCTCTGAGCTGATTATTGATCTGTTACCACGTCTACCCAGTAACAAGAAATATTAGGACACTGGTCAAATATGAAAATGACCAGCAGACATATTACCACACATTCTCCAACACTGACCGTGTTCAGGTATATTGCTTTGTGACTTTTTTATTTTGGGGGTTGTGAAAAACCACGTTACACCAAAATGTTTTTCCAGGTGAATTCCCACCACAGATCTGAACTCGAGGTGGTACACTGTGTTCTACATGTGTTTAACCAGTCGACTTCGGTTAACTTTATGTTGGCTTCTTTCTCCCACTTTGATTTAACGTACATTGTGGAAAGACCCCTTTCCAATTGTAAAGATGAATAAATCCTGGAAATCAGTTTTCTGTTAGTATTAACTTTATATGCATCGATGAATATCCTAATCAAACTCATCCCTTTCTCTCCAGTAGTTTTAATATTCTTATCAAAGTAATGTCTCAATTGAAGGTATCTGAAGAAACCTTGTTTCCCTAAATTATACGTTTCTGTGAGTTGTTGAAAGGCACCTAAACCTTTATTGGAGGATATTATCCAGTATGAATAAAATCTTTGATTTAGTTCTTTTCTAAATGAATAGAGAGTGGTATTGCAAGAAGTTCTTTTTTAATCAGTGCATAAGAATGACAAGTTGGATGTCAAAATCAATTGTAAACACAGAGTTCTATTTAAATGTGTGAAGCAACAGTGGAGGCATTAAGCAAGGCAGTAATCCCAGCCCTATGCTTTTCAAATGTATGTAAATGAACATTACTGGACCTACAGTATCAACAACAGCTGGTCTCACTTTTTAGACACACAATCAAGTGTCACGGTGAACATGACAAAGACCAAAACCATCACTTTCCAAAAAAAAGGCCCAAACTGCGGAGAAATGACCTTGAAATTTAAACGTAGCTGTGCAGTAGCTGAAAGAAAACCAATACCTACACATACTTAAATTTACAAACCCCTCCCACAGGAAACCTCTGCTCTGCTGAGAAGGAACTCAAAGCCAAAGCAATACAGGCTGACTGTTTAGATTCTGAGAAGGACATGGCTGAAAAAATTTAATTAGTTCTTGAACCCATTTCACTGTATGGCACATGGTGTGTGTGGCTCTTTATTACAAAAATCATAAGAAATTCAACTAAAACCACAGAGTTCAAGAGTGTACAAAGAAAAAACATTAATTTGGGACTGAATTAGGTCAATATTCTTTACTTTTAAATGCCCATAAAATATTTATGAAAATCTAGAGCCATATCTAGACAAGTTACCCTACCTGTTATAAAAAAGAGTCCCCTCAGCCAGCTGGTACTGATGCTTGTTGATCTTTCATCTAGTGACATCGAAACTAAATACATATTTGGGCCAGAGCTGACAGGATACTTTGACAGACTGCCTGACCACAGACACTGAGAGAAACACTGGCAACACACAGACTGAGCAACAATCATCCAACTGTACAAGAGACTTGATCTGGATTATAAAAATTGATAAACAAGAAGAAAGTCCCATTAATTACATAACATATAACGTCATAATCATCTATGTAACGGATGTTTTATTGTTGCAATATTTTATCATCTATCTATTCAACATCTCTCCTACAGTGTACAAGAAAAACTCCTACATTGATCATAGCTTTCATTTCATTGTTTCTTGTAGTTACATCACTGTTTGTTATTTTCAAACTACACATTATTGTACTAGAAAATCTAAAACTAAAGTACCATGCAAATACATGTTGAAGGACGTGTACATCAGAGAAAACACAGGATGTGCGCAGCTCATCCTGGTGTGTCATGAAAAGAGAGCGATAACATCAGTAGCCCCAGCAACTCCACAAATGGGAGTGGCCAAGTGCTGTGGGAGATAAGTGCCATCATGCCATAATTACCAAAAATAAAAACAAACAAGGGCCAGCATGTGCCTGCAATTATGTTCCTGCACTATTCACATTTCATTCAACTTTATAATTGGTTCCCCAGAGTGAGAGAAATTATGTTTGTTATTTATTTTGCCGAATGTGTCTAGAGTGTGATTGTATGGCATGGATAGACCGCTTGCGACACTTCAATTCTCTGTAAGCTATGTGGTGATGAATATCAATGTGTGTGCACACGTCTCCTTGCATAGCAGATCCGGGTGAACCGACACCAGCTGGTGCCATTGATTTCCCAAGACTACAATGGGTCCCCCCTCAGGAGGTCCCCTTATGGGACATTAGCAACTGTATCCTTGAAGATGGACAAATTCTCATTTCTCCAGAGGAAGAGGTACCAATACACACCTGCTCACCACTCACCAACTCCCCATGGTTAACACCTACACAGTGCAAACATGAAAAATTTAAATCAACTACACTTCCACTAAAGAAAGCAAAAATATAAGTCTTCAGAATCGTTTTATTTTGATAGAGTGACAAAATATGTGTATGTGTGTGTCTTTCTCAGCCAACGATGTGGACCCGAAACCGTGTCAGCAGCTGCCTGTCCAACCTCAGCATGCAGAACCTTGTTGATATTGACACAGGTTAATACATCACCCACCCACCTACCCACCCACACACGCACACACACA
>NTHP01000004.1:505934-552693 GCA_003416845.1 Oplegnathus fasciatus | reverse complement strand
TGCTGTCTGAGCTTGGGTCCACCCTGCACCACCATAACAGTTTTTACCTAACGTTAGGGTACATGTTCCCTCCCCTTCACTTCCCGCTACAAGGAGACTACTTCGCCGGGAGGAGAGCGGGTGGCAGATCTGGAGACAGACCTTCAGTTAGCGGCTGAAGCAACTCCAATTCAGCCAGAACAAACCCCAACACTGTTTCGTCTGATTTCACAGAAAAATCCGACCCGGTGGCAGGCATTAAGAATAACTATTAGAAACTAGTAGAAATAGCCAATCTTCTTGCTGTTGGTCTCGTTTGCTTATGTAGGTCATATAGAGGCATCGATATTAAATTGAGACTGTTTCATAACCACTTGAACTCCATAGAGTAGCCTAAGTTTAAATTAGAATAGAATATAAACAACTAAATAGAACAAACTATATAAAAGTAGGACAAAAAGGAAGAAATATAAAGGAAAACTAAATTATATTGTGTGTATATATAGTACATATATAGTACTGTGTATATATATAAAACATATACAATATGTGAAATGAGTGTTTTAAATTATAGTGCAAATAAAAAGCCTTTGTTATAGTGGGAATGGGGGTAGTGCAAAGGGTAGTGTTACGGTAATGTGCAAAACCAGCATAACAGAAAAGTTGTGTCATTAGTTTACGGTGGAGTGCAGAAGATGAGGTGGAGTTGAGAAGTCTCACAGCCTTCGGAAAGAAGCTGCTCTGGGGTCTGGTGGTACGGCAGAGGATCCGTCTGTATCGCTTGCCAGACGGTAGCAGGGTGAACAGGCTGTGGTTGGGGTTAGGCATTGTCTTTTAGTATCCTTCGGGCTCTACGCAGGCACCTCAACTCATTGATATCACTGATGCTTGGTAGATGGAAACCAATGATGTGCTTTCTATTGCTCCTCTGTAAAACTTTACAAGAACTTGGCATGGGAATTTTGCCTTCTCAAGTTTCCTTAATAAATACAATCATTTCTGAGCTGGCTTTCTTTACCAGGGTGGAGGTGTGTGATGTCCATGACAGGTTCTCTGTGATGCTGATTCCTAGGGATCTAAAACTGTTCACTTGCTCCACCTCAGCTCCATTGATGTAGACAGGAGTGTGTGACTTTGCCTCCTTTTTCCTAAAATTAACAGTCAGCTCCTTGGTTTGGCTGATGCTGAGCAGTAGGTTATTCTCTGTGCACCACTCTGCAAGATTATTAATTTCTTCATGATATGAGGTCTTGTCATTTGAAATCTGGCCACTGATGGTGGTGTCGTCTGCAAACTACACAACAGAGTTCTCTCCATGTTGGGGATTACGGTTGTGGGTGTATAGTGTGAACAAGAGGGGGCTGAGCACACAGCCCTCGTGGGGCTCACTAGAGGAGGTGAGACCACCAATCTGAACTGTCTGGGGTCTGTTTGTGATCTATTACTCTGTTGAGTCCTTTCAATTACCCAATTTTCTATACAATTAGAATAAAACCACAGTGTACCAAGGTACTGATGACAATGTACCTGATGCAACAGCTGGGTGTACTGAAGGAACCCCACCAGCTGTCATGCTCACACGGGCCTGGCTTTGACATCCCATCCTGAACTCCTTCATATCGCCAGGAACATAATCCTTCGGTCGAAAATGAGCACCACACACGGCCACGTCCCTTCTCTTCACCTGCACAACGCGCATGGGGACCTAAGGCAGGCAGCCTGAAGGCTAGCAGGCCGGAGGATAGCAGGCAGGGATGCAGGGTGAGGTGAAGGCTGGTGGCTAGTGGGCTGGAGGCTATCAGGCCGGTGGCTAGCGGGTCGCAGGTTAGCTAGAGCGATGGTTAAATCCTCTGTCAAGGTAATCGCTTCGCTAGCCCAGGCTTGAGGGAGAATTCCATGAGTGACAGCAACAGAGATGCCTCCTTGTGCTCAATATCACTCTCTTGGCACTGACTCACGAGGCACAAAATGAGCTGGAGTGCCTCATCCACCTCCTCCACAGAAGATGCCTCATCTGCTGGGTCCATTATTGGTGAGTTCGTACTGTCACAGTTCAGGGAAAAGCAGGATTGGACCCACATGCAGATGACAGAGGCTGGGCTGGTGCAGTTTATTTTAATTTATTTTAAATGATGGCTTACAGTGAAGTTAACAGGCAGGTTCAGGTTTCCACAAAAATACAATAAGGCAGGACAGGATTGAAACAACAAAGCATGTGGCAACACAGACAAACTCACAAAGGAACAGGACTGTTATATATGGGGTGCAACTGATGAGGGAAGTGGAGACAGGTCAGCAGGTGGGTGGGGAAAGTCAGGAATCTGCAGGGCTGATGACAGAAGTGGAAAGTAGATGCAGGAGTGGTGAGTAGATGGGTGGGGCAGTCAGGTGAAAGGAGGGAAACTATGACAGTACAACACAATAATTCACCATGATTAAAAATGGTGAAATGCAACATAAAACTACCGAAAAAAGACTGACTCACTAAATTACAACAGCACAGACTCACTACCTACTACCGCACCTTGAGCTGAGGCAGAGTCCAGGACACCGACTCCAAAAAAAAGTGTTTTTAGGAGCATTGCTCAAAACAACAACTTTTTCATCTGAAGGTTTGCCCTTATGTCTTGCAAAACATAAAATCCTGCATTAACTGTTTTCAGGAAAGGTGAAGCTGCATGTTGCTCTTCAACGTTAGGTTGGTGAGGCTTCAGCAGATGGAGAGGAGGCAGTGGAGACTGGAGAGTGACAGAATAGGTATGAATGACTGGGAGGGAGGGAGGATGTAAACTACTACAGTAGCTTAGAAGGAATAGAGGTAGCATTTCTACTACTGTAGTATCTGTACTACAGCTATTCTCATTCACTCTACCATTGCATGCTCGCAATCTTTCATACTCTTGATTTTAAGTTTCATACTGTCCACACTGCAGACTGCTGTATATGTATGTCAGGGTTTGGGGTGTGTATTTCTGGGGGGGTCAAGTGGACAGGATTAGTGTATTTTCTCTGGAAAAAGGAAAATAACGTCCTTTGCAATGAACACTATAAAATGGAACCAGGATTAGATGGTGCAGTAAAGTGACTGTAGGCTACATGTAATTTACTAACTCAAAGAAGTGGAATTAGTGTTAAGCTACTCTTTAAACTAAATTTATATTTGTAAGAGGCTAAGTCCAACAATGAGATACAGCACATCAAAATTTTGTTTTGGCACATTTCGTAATTTTGTTTCATTGATAGTGCTGACTTTAAAAGTCACACTTTTGACTTAGTATCTCATCATTTTGAATTTTGGGCTCTCATACAGGCTTTATTTTTTAAATTTTATTTCATTAGAAAGTTTTGCTTACTACGACTGTGTGTGTGTGTGTGTGTGTGTGTGTGTGTGAGAGAGAGAGAGAGAGAGAGAGAGAGAGAGAGAGAGACAGAGAGAGAGAGCAGTGATCCTCCCACTCTTCATATTGGACCCGTGCTCTCTCCACCACTACCGGTACGAAGCTGACGCAGAGCGGTATCGAGTCGGACGGTGTTATCCTGCATTTAGACCACTGTACTTCCAGTCGAGGACTCCAGGTACTGTGGGAGATTTAACCTAAATATATTACTTTGACTGTTTTACTTTCCAACCGGCTTGTTCGTGTTTTTAAATGTGTGAATGTAAATTTGAATGTGAAACTCAACGGCGCGCTGAATGTTCAAACCTCTGAAGATAAATTTGTTGTGACAGTTTCATTTAACATTATGTTGCTAACAAACTACGTCAAACTAGAAGAAACCCGTCGACATTGAGAATATACATAATAACATTATTTTGCTTTGGAAGTGAATTGAAACTCTCTGTTCTTTCGTTTTCATGCGCTCGTCAAGTTAAGTTTCGTTTCTCCCTCTCAGCCTCTCCCGACGCGTCATCATGGCCGAAGTGGACCAGAGCCAGTTTTCTCTGATGAGTCTGCAGGACGAGCTGACCTGCAGCATCTGTCTGAGCCCCTTTGACTGTCCGGTGACCATCCCCTGCGGACACAACTTCTGCCAGGAATGCCTCCTCGCCACCTGGAGGGACTCCTACAGCTGTCCTCAGTGTCGGACCCACTTCGCCACCAAACCGGAGCTGAAGAAAAACACGGTCCTCAGCACCGTGGTGGAGACTTTCAACCTGAGGTCGACCAAGAGCGACGCCAGACTGATGGAAGAGGAGAGCAAGGCCGAGAAAAAGGATGTCGTACGCTGCGATACCTGCATGGAGGCAGAGGCGTCCCAGACCTGCCTCACCTGCATGGCCTCCTTCTGTGAGGAGCACCTGCGGCCTCACCGGGAAAACCCAATTTTCCGACCCCACCAGCTGAGTGAGCCCGTCGGCGACCTGTCGGAGCGCATCTGCCCGGACCACCACAAGCTGATGGAGCTCTTCTGCAGCCAACACGGCCGTCCAATCTGCAGCCTCTGCCTCCAGCAAGGCCACAAAGACTGCTCCTTACTGTCCCCTGAGGAGCAGAGGAACCAGAAAGAGGTGGGTGTTTGTGAGTATTCACCTGAGAAGTTTTAAGGGGCAAGTTCACCCGAATCAAGAAAAGAAACTCTCACTTACCTCTAGCAGTAACTATCTACAGATAGTTGAGGTGTAATGTGCCCATGTTTTGACATATCCACCTCTGGGACTACTGCCCCACCTCCCAAAAACAGGGATGAATGGCTGCTCGTGGTGTTGTAAAATTATATTTCATAAATTCAACACCAACGTGTCTTCCAGAAACAGTGTGTCTGTGTGCCAACAGTTTCCACTGGGACTATTTGTTCGGTAGAAAGTAGTTCCAATGAAAACAGTGCATCCTGGTTCACAGACCTAGATTGCCATGAGCACTTGTTGGGACTATTTTTCCAGTAGAAAATGGTCACTGTGACAGTTTTGTTCTTTTGCCTTTCTTGTTCATGTGTGTGGGCTTTCAAAAAGATTTAGCAAGATTTTAAAAAATCCATGGGACCATGTCGTGGTGATGCTGTCTTTGAGAGATTTGACTGGGGAGGGGGGCAAGCTTGATAACCCGAGCATTATCACCTAGTCCTTTTAAAAGTGAACTTCCTGTTCTGAAACTGAAAAACCAGGATTAAGCCCAAAGTCAGCACTTAACCAACGTCTATATAAGACAGGACTGGATAGGACCTTGATCCTCTGTGAACTGTGTGAATTAACTGAATGTGTCATGTTTGTCTGTTTGTAGTCCGACCTGAGGGGCAAGTTGGTTTTGCTTGACAGGAAGATTATGAAGAATGAGAATGTTATGTCTCAAATGAGGGACATGCAGAACCAGTTAAAGGTAAGTCTCTGCATGTGACATTGACTGTATTATTTACACGAATGGTGGCTCGAAAGAAGAAGGAGCTCAAATAAAGAAAGAAATGAAAGAGTGATTCCCGTTCATTTGCAGTCTATAACATTGAGTTTTTGTATTGTTACATATTTCGGTTATTTTGTCAAAGCCGGGTGTTTACCTGTCTTGTTACTTACTGATTTATTTATGGATCTTCTCACGATATCCTCCCCTAGGACTCAGCCACCAACAGGAAGAAAGCTTTGGCAGCTGAGTATCAGCAGATGCGGGATATGTTGGCCCGAGAGGAGCGTGAGGCTCTGAGTGCAGTGGACCGCGAGGTGGGCAGTGGTCAGACCAAACTCAACACTCTCAAGAAGAAGTTCACTGAGAACATTGATACTATGAGCAAAGCTAAAGAAGATATCCACAGTCTGCTGAGTCAGTCCCAAAGTCTGGCCTTCCTACAGGTGAGCAAATGCGATCAATCCGCACAGTATGTGGAAGCCAAATTACAAACATGTAGAGTACAACTCACTTGCAAATTGATGGCGTTCCTGAGTCGTCAAACGTATTCTGAAAATGACAATATATGGAATGCCTTGCAAAGACATGTAGTGACTCTGCCAGAAGCCTGTACTATAAGATCACATGTCAGAGAGGGATACTTTCAAGTCTTGATAAAATAGAAACTGAGACTTTTTTTTTAAAGGTTGCTTTAACATATTCAGATGTACATGAGACCGGATGAGTGAAAAGAAAGAGTAATAGGCCAGATGTTGTTGCTGTTAATCTGGGTGCATATTTGACCCACAGTAGAAAATGCTATAGCTTTATCTCGACAGTTTTGAATAAAACCTTGTTCAATCAAAGAGAACAACATTGTGTTTCTTTCCTCGCAGGCTTCATTTGACCTGCCCCCAAACGTGAACTTTGAGCCTCACAGCCCTCGAATCAGCCTGGACTCCAAGAAGGTGATGGCGACACAGGCCTTTGCTGCTGCCCTGAAGGAATATCTGACAGAGATCCTTAAACAGCCTGTTGAGGCCAGACTACCTATACTTAAACCAGGTGAGTGTACGCTGGCATTGTTGCATCTAGTGACTTTGTGTCATGTGGGAAATACTGAAAATTAAATCAAGTGCCAGGTCCAAATGCTTCATTGATGCTGCTTGCTGAGTATAAAAAAATTTCCCTTGTGTCATCATTGTACCTGGGCTCTTCAGGGGCTGTGGCTCAGCAGGTAGAGCGGGTCGTCCACTAAATGCAGGGTTGGTGGTTCGATCTCCAGCTCCTCCTGTTCACACGTGGAAGTGTCTTCGAGCAAGACACTAAGACCCAAATTGCTCAATGTAGCAATGTAGCTTGCTGCCATTGGTGTGTGAGTGTGTGTGTGAATCAGAGGCAAATTGTAAAGCACTATATACATGCAGTCCATTTACCTTTCACAGATGAAAAAGCAGGACCTGGAAGTGCTGGATCTCAGCCGAAATCTGGTACGTTCATCTCTATGAAGTTATTGTTGTAACAAAAAATCTAAATACAGTAGAACATGTACACATAATACAGTACCTGCCCATGTGTGAATGTGCTGTGATAGAGGTGGAAAAAATTGTAAAACAATTTGACAAGCATTTTGTAACACATGACTCTTTACAATGTGATAAAACACTCGTGTACAACAGTGTTAATAATTGCGACAGCAGATTGTGATTTAGTTTTAGTCATATTTTAGTCACCTGAATTGTTTTAGTTTTAGTCTAGTTTTAGTCAACTAACATCTAACAGGTTTAGTTAAAGTGTAATGAATTATTTAAACGTTTCTCTAGAATTTCCAGACTCAATTATATACTCCTGGAGGAAACATATATTAACCTGTTATTATGGAAAGATTTTAAGGGATGAATGTGCAGCACAGACACGGATTTAACAAATAAAACCAAGTCTCATGTAAAATAAACAAGAATATGGCGTTGCTTTTTCACAAAAGACCATCTCAGACAATAACAAATAACACCAATGAGCATTAGGTCTGCTCACCCTGAATAATTAGATATGCATTGTTTACAACAATTTGCATATGATATTCTTCACTACATTTTTGTAACATTCATTACATATTTGTTTCTATTTGAGGACAGTGAAACTTTACACTTATTATCTTTAGCGTGTCAGTTGATTTTCTAATGAACGATCTCAGATTAGCCCCTCCGGGTCATTCACTCCTCTAATCAATACAGGACAGCTGCGGTTTTTTTTAGCTTGCATTTCAAGTTTAGCGAAAACACACCAGCTCGGGTCAGCTGATAAAATAAGGTTAGCTTGAAAAAAAACAAAAACATTTAAGTGTGCTTAACTGTTACCTTTGCATGAATTTCGGGATGACTTGTCTGCATGTTCGTTGTGTTTTTACTGGTGATTGTCTCTCCACATGGTTTACAAAGGGTTTTCTTGTTTTCTTTGGCATTAAATGTGAAATTTATCCACATGTCTGTTCTTCTCTCTCTCCCAAACGTTGACATTTCTGTGCAGTTTATGAGACTTTATCTTTGCAGCAAGTGCATGCTAGTTGACTGTTGGTAGAACAGTACTATCCAGTTGTGTGCTTCTAACCTCCCTACCACACAAACAGATTAGTTCTGATTGGATCTCTTCCCAACTCGTCCCTCCCTAACATTTTCATCTTGTTTTTATTCGTTGACGAAAGTGTCAACAGATTTCGTCATAGTTTTTGTCATCATAAATTAGTTTTTATTTAGTTATCGTCTCGTTTTCAACAGTGAAAAAATGTCGTTGACAAAAACTATGACGAAAATTATTCGTCAGCGAAATTAACACTGGTGTACAAAGTGTCTTCTCCTTTCACCTTCTCTCTGTCAGAAGTGCCAGCATCTCAAAAGCAGAAAAGAAATCCCAGGTCCCACAGTCCAGGTCGTCCACTCATCCATCCATTATTCCGGCCACCAGTTCCTATATCTGGTTATTCCTATATGGGGCCTCACGGAGGCTGGAATCCATCCCAGTATCCACAGGGTAGGTCACCAGGCTCTAATAAGGGTCCTCCATTTATGGCAGGACAAAACACATGTAAGTAAGATATAAACGTAAAATCATAGGCCATCAGAATAATTTGAAAGATGCTCGTGCAGGTACATTTATAAGTTGGAGATTTTACAGTCGAAGATGCGTTAAGAAAGTATAGTATATAAGTATATTGAAGCCCATCATGTCTGATTTTGTTGCAGAAATTAACACTTGCATTTTTGCTACTAGTGAGTCGCAAAAATTAGCAAATTAGTCACAAAGCCATTCACTCTGTTGAAAATGACAAAAATTACATACATGTCAAAACATACACTCCTTCGTACATAAATTACAAGCAACCAAACACATCTTATTTTACATGCTTACAAGCAAACATACAATCGTTGACAGTCTGCCTATCCTCCAGGAGTTGCCCATCAGTAAGTAGAAACAGAAATCTAATCAAACAGACCTCAAATTGATGCTGCGTTGTATGGTGGTGCGGTATTGGGGTTACTGCTTAAAGTCATGTGGATTAAGACATATTACAACATATACACATATTGTAATGACACTATCTGGCATGCTGTCAGGTGAAAGACCAGTTTCTTCCTTTGGATTTACACCTTTGAGCCCTGGAACTTACCAGGAATCCTCTGTCCAACACATATGCTTTACGATGTGTGTTAAAAAAACCCATCTTATAACACATTTGACAATTGACAGTTCAAGGATAAAACACCTTTTCTTTTGCCAATTTCTATTTCAGAGTCGCAATGGTTTCCAGGGCATCCCAGACCCCCCATGCCCCACGGTCCAGGATCAGGTCCTCAACCCAAAGCAAGCCCAAAGAAGAGAGCTCCAAGTACGAAAATGTTTTTTATTAGACTAATAGATGAAATGACACTCACTGAAACTAATGCATTCTAATGCAATAAATCCTACCTTCATGAAGGTTATAATGTTCAGTTTTTGAGAGAGAGAGGTGTTGATTTAATTTAATGGTCACTTTGGAGGCTGTAGCTTTACTGTTGAATTGTATTGTGTTAAACTGAGATGTGTGTATAATATTTTGTCCACGCCATTTACATAAACAAAGAAAGACTCTTGTGTAATGTACCTACACCTGGTCACTATTTGCAAGGACTCTACCTTTTAATTAATGCATGTTGATTACAGTTACCTGTCACATTACATCTTTTTTTTCTGTAGAATCAAACAAAAAAGCTCCCCAATCCACTGAAGGCAATATGGGAAATAAGGATGTAGCCCGTTCAGTGGAAAACCTGTTGGACCTCAGTGAGAAAGACAAACCCAGAGGTTGTACTCCTGCAGATGAATCCAAAGAGACACCAGGTAGACACCATCTGCCATCCATTAAAAAGAGCATTCCACCGATTAAGCATTGCAACATNNACATAACCCACAATGCAACGTGACCACTGACAGTTCAGTCAGATACAGTAGTAATATCACTGGAGTCAGTTTATCAGACTGCGCAGCTGGAGCCATTAAAGGCTTTCTTTTTTCACATATGTAGTAGTACTCAGCAACACCTGTAAACAGACTTTGATGTTACCATTTTTTTAAAGCTTTCATTTGTTATCCCTGAGCCTGAAGACAAATAACTTTTTTGTCTTCTGTTGTAGAAACTTCGGACATTCCCCCGAACATAACATCTGCTGAAAAAAGAAGCGAACTCCTGAAATGTAAGTGTATGAGTGTAGCAGGTATCTTCCCCTCATATGGTAATAGCGACCGCTTTTGTTATTTGAATGCTCTTTTTTTTTTCTGTCCCTACCAGATGGCACGGTACTCACTCTGGATCCAAAGACGGCCCACAAACGCATCGTACTGAGTGAGGGCTTCACTAAAGCCTCTGTGTCGGATGAGCACGCAAACTACCCCGACTGCCTTGAACGCTTCGCCGTCTGCTCCCAGGTGCTCGCCTCCAAGGGTTTCTCTCGAGGGCGCCACTACTGGGAAGTCCGACTGAGCAGCAACAACTTCATTGGCATAGGCCTGGCTTACAGCAGCATTGACCGCAAAGGTCCCACCAGCCGACTGGGCCGCAACGCCCAGTCCTGGTGTGTCGAGTGGTTTAACGTCAAGCTGTCAGCTTGGCATAACAGCAGCGAGACCGTGCTGGTCAATCCCAATCCAAAGTGTGTAGGTGTGCTGTTGGATTGTGAGGAGGGTACTGCTACGTTCTATAACGTGGCAGACAGGGCATATCCCTTCCACTCCTTTGTGTTCCCCTTCGCTGAAGCTGTGTATCCAGCCTTCTGGATTTTCTCAAGTGGCTCGTCCATTTCTTTGTGCAAGCTGCAGTAATGAAGAGCACACGCGCATAAGTGGCATATGCAGGCATACATACACACACAGTTGTAATTACCATCATGAAAACTGGAAAGGAGTACTTTGCTAGTTGTATTTATAAAGTCAGTCTTAAATGTTTGTAACAGCAAATGTTTAAAAATATTTAACATACCCAACATTGGTTTAAAAAAAATCATTTTTCACACCAGAAGGCTGAGCAGTTATACCCTCCTGCTAACGGTTTCCTCAAGTGTTATCTTTTATTTTATTTAAAGTGGAAAATCAGTTCAGTTTCAACTGAATGGCATTTTGTGCTGTAACCTTCTGTTAGGTCTGCTTTAAACCAGGACAATTCAGGAATAGATGGTGGTGGTTATTCTGCCCAGCCTGAGAATATTAGTACACAGACAGCTCGAAGTGTCACAGCTGACACGGACGTCAAGAGTTAACGGCACGTCGTAGCTAATGTCCTTAGCTGTCGTGGTTAGCTGTGCTAGCTGTGATTTACAGCCGCTGAATTTGTGGTTATGTGACCGCTAAAATGAAGCTGGCTTCTCAAAACACAAGACAAAGCAATATGTCTTGTGTTTTCAAGTGTATAAACTGCATCCGGAGTGACTGCGACGCGCATATGCGTCCCAATCACGTCGTGATAAGTATTTAAAAACATACTTACGTGCAGAAGGAATAAAAAAAAGAATGCCGTGTTTGATGGCAAAAGATGAGCAGGATAAATGGTCAGGTGGACTTTTTTCAATAAAACAACCAAAAAAAAAAAACTTTATTGAAGCATCCTGTCAGTTCCCTTGATTGGATGAAGCTGGGAGGAGTGGTAACTGGGTTTCCTTGTGTGGGTTTCAGAGATTTAATCTACTTCCTCCTTTTCTATGATTATAACAGAGCACATACAACACACACTGTACACTTACTGTACAGCATGTGTGTGCCAGTGTGCCTCCTGTATTAACTGCAGATCATTTATTATGCACTGTAGAATGGCTGTGAATGCGGCCGGATAAAGAAGTGAATCGATCACGTCACTCTCCAGCATTATCTCAGTACAGTGTTTTGACGTCTGCATGTGAAAAATACATGATTGTTTTGGAGTGTAGCTGTTAAGGTTATAGGGCTGGGCGATATGACAAAAAGTTGATCAAGATATTTGTTGTTCGTATCAGCTGATATCAATATGTGTCATGACGTGAATCATTTCTGGTGACCTTAAAGATTCCTTGCAGCTTAAAACTCTCTAATAATAGATTCAGAATCTCAACTGCAGGGGCAGCAAACAGGAAAAAAAACATTTTAAATCTTGTCAGTATAAATCCTTATAAACCCTGCGTGTAAAGTCCTTGTTGCTGTGGAGCTGTCACTTTCTTTGCTGCCGCTCAGAAGTGGAGCGTATTCCATCTATCCATCCAACCTTTGATACCAAAACAGTAGCATGCGCTGTGTTTAGCTAACTCACCCGACGCTGTTGAAATGAGTTGTCCGTTCTTAGAACTTTGCCATGTGATTGGCTAAAAATAGATTTGTCTCTGTGACGTGATTGGCTTTTCAATGTACACAAGCAGTGTACCCCACGGACAATGTATTGATCGTTGAAAGTGAATATATAGTTTGTATCACCCAGCCCTATATGCTCACTTCCTTAACTCTTTGACTGATTCGGCTGATGAGAACAGACGCCATATAGACTCTGTTTTTATCAAGTTCTGACAGTCTCTCTTTTTTCCTTTTGATTATTTTTTATGGCATTTTGCCTTTATTGGTGGGGTTTGAGCCAGGAAATAATGGGTAGAGAGAGAAAAGGATGACACGCAGCAATGGTCCTTGGCCAGTTTTGAACCTGGGATGTCATGCTTGCGTGGTATGCCCCATAGAAGTACAATGCTATGGTAGGCACATTAAACCAACAAGCCATCAGAATGCTCTGTTGGCGTTTCGTAAGGTGGTGGAAGATGTATAGTTTCACAGGGGTAAATTATTTGTTGTGTGATACAAAGTTTAACCCGGGCTATAAGATGTGTTTGCTGAAGCACACTGGTGACATTAGTTACAGTGGCTCATTTCCTCATATGGCACCACTGGAGTACATCAGTGGTCGGTCAGTGTGCATATTGATCACAAACTGTGTGGGTGTTAAGCAGTAGAGATCTGTCCACACAACTGCTCACGCGGTTCATGAATACGGTTGTCTTTGTTCTTTTTGACAAAGGTATTCTAAGCACTAACCTCGCTGCATGTAAGGGGTTCAGAAGATGCTGTTGTCCAGTGACTTAACTGATAAGCTGGTAAAGGTTCAGACATGGTGACTGCTGTAGTGAGAAGATCTCTGTGAGGCATTTCTGCCACTTACCTTCAGGTACGGACCTTTATCTTTAGGTTACATGCCAATATTTGAAGGTACAGTACGTCACCGCATGTGAAGGCTGAACCTGTGAAGTGAAATCTGCCGTTTTCACTATTTGCTGTTGCTTATCATCACAATGGGGAGTTGTGGTTTGGGACAAATAGCTTTATGAAAATACTGAGAGCTTTAATAATGAGTGTCCAAGTATTGATATTGTGTTGACACTGGTTTACTATTACTAGCAAGCTTAAGTAACACAACAGGTGTGTCTATGCTTAGCAGAATAAAGGAAAATTCAGTTTATTTCATGCAACATTTGACTTTATTGCTTACAGCTTCTGTTTCTGGCTTGTACAATGTACCTTAGATCAGATGCTTCCTGATCATTTTGCTGTTTGTCCAATGCTGATCTTCAACTGAAATGTAGTTCATTGTTCTTTGCATCTCATATTTTCAAGGGTCCCAGTACACTGGATTTTATTTAAACGGTGTGCTGTGAAAAGTTATCATCAAACCAACCTTTGTGTAATGCTTCGATGTTCAATTGTCCTGTGCTCAGTGTAATTTTATGCCGTGTCTGTGGTGGTTTTATTCAGTGTACCCAACAGGAGATGTATGGAGTAAATATGAACATGTTAATGTGATTGTCTTGCAATTCTAAAGATTATTGCTGTATTACATTTAGTTGAATCAAAATCTGTTTGTATTACAAATTAACCAGTGATTCCCATTAATAAAATGAGTTTTTCTCTCTCAAACACTGTTCTTTTTTTCTTTTTAAGAAGCCACAAGTGGTTTAACATTTTGGGAAATTCCCTCTTTTGTTGTCTTAGCCAGAGATAATGACACTGACCTCAACCCCGTCTCTGTGGTTCCAGAAGCACAAAGAACATGTTGATCTTGATCTTCTCATGTTACTCTCAGTGATCCTTGCAAACTATATTTGTTTCTCAAAATGTCAGTGTTCCTTCAGTCTGATGACCATTTGTTAGTCCAAATAAACATGCTCTTCCTGACTCGTTTCCATCGCTTCACAAGTAGAGGCATTATGAGAAGCATGGTCGACTTTCTAAATAAAGAATTTTGATTATTATGATTGTTGTGTGAAGGTGGCGCACTATGCGGGCTGTACCACACTGTAAGCTGTCCATCGGTAGTCATCCTAAATGTATTTAGGGTGCATTTACTGTCCTGCAGTGTACAGGAAAGATGTGTATGTACAGGTACTATATGTGTGGACATTATTGTGTTTTTAAAAAACGTATTTTTGTTACATTTATATAATTAGTGATTTGAGTTCTTTACTTTTCAATTAATTTCAACATTTTTAATATTTAATCCTGTTATATTTACCTATATAATATCCCTGTTGTACTGCATATACTAGTTAAGTTCAGAGTTCCTTTAGTAGTTACTCTTTATGTGTTTCAGCTGATTCACTTCTTAGATACATGCATTTGTTTTGTTTGTAATTATTCTCTCTCTCTCTCTCTCTCATTATTAAATCCAGTCAGTTCGAGTTAACAGCGCAATTTAAAGAAATGAAGTCAGATATTTATCAAGGAAAAGAAAAGAGGAGGCAGGTAAATATGGGGTTCCATTTGTGCCAAATTTATGCACATGTGCTCTGTCTATGTCCACTGAACATGTGACAAAACATTTGTCAATGTCTATTCAACTTTGAACTTCAGTTGTGACAAAACTTTTTCAACTGTACTTCTGTCGTCTTGTTGCACTCCCTGTCGTCTGACTGTGTTGTTATCAATGTCGTCCTGATGTGTCGTCCTGATATGTCGTCCTGATGTGTCGTCCTGATGTGTCGTCTGACTGTGTTGTTATCAATGACGTCCTGATTTGTCGTCCTCTCTGTCGTTTGACTGTGTTATGAACTGTGTCGTGAACAGTGGTGGAAAGTACATTTACTCAAGTACTGTGCTTAAGTACAGTTTTGAGGTACTTGTACTTTACTTGAGTATTCCATTTTCTGCTTCTTCATACTTCTACTCAACTACATTTCAGAGGCAAATAATGTACTTTTTACTCCATTACATTTATTTGATAACTTTAGTTACTTTGTAGATTCATATTAGTCATANGTAGTAATACCACAGTGTAGAAATACTCTGCTACAAGTAAAAGTTCTGCATTAAAAATTTTACTTGAAGTAAGTAAAAGCACAAAAGTATTCGCATCAAAATATACTTAAAGTACCAAAAGTAAAAGTACTCATAATGCAGAATGGCCCGTTTCAGAATAATAAATATTATATTACTGAATTATAATTATTGCTGCACTAGCCTAAGTAAAGGTGGAACTGATTTCAACTGCTTTATATACTTAATATATAATATACTTAGTATATAGTATATACTCTGCTGGGTAGCCTGTGAATTTTCCCCCCAGGGATCAATAAAGTTTTATCTTAATCTATAATATGACATCATAATTTATTTGTTTCATATATTTTGTATGATTAATATGAATCTGCAAAGTAACTCAAATTATCAAATAAATGTAGTGGAGTAAAAAGTACATTATTTGCCTCTGAAATGTATTTGAGTAGAAGTATGAAGTAGCAGAAAAAGAAATACTCAAGTAAAGTACAAGTACCTCAAAACTACTTAAGCTGATGTTTTGTCACATGTTCAGCTGACAGACATGTGGCATAATTTTGGTACAAATGGAACCCCATAATTATTAACTGTTACAACAGGGCTTTTGGCGAATTGCTGTTAAGAAATCTTTATGTTTATTGCCCCCCTCCAACAATGAAATGAAATATCCGCCTTTGGTCATGTGACATTCTCCCTCAGTACACTTTAAGAACAAATATTACTGGGACAGAAAATTGCAGGTGAACATTTAATATCCAGGAATTCACATTATAGACACGACCGCTGACTGCCTGCAACAGTGCGGCCACAACAGAGCACACTGACCATACATACACGGTCCAGCCAGGTACGAGGTTTTCACCTAGTCTTGATAACACAGTGTCACACTGATGATGACGATGATGATAAAAATTCATACGCACACGCAGAGAGAGAGAGAGACAGAGAGAGGGAGAGGTGTGGATGTGTCCGTGGTCACGAGTTAACAAGTCAAGTTGGAGTTTGGTGTTACTGTCGCGGTCAAGTCTCCCTGGAGTTTGGACCTCTTCAGACCTTTTCTGAAGACCTTCTGCTTCTACAGTGGCCACGAGTTAACCAGAGACAGCACAGCTAACGTTACTGTCTGGATTTATAGCAGTGAGTTGGAGTCAGCTGCAGTAAGGTAGGTGGGAGTAAACTGAATGAGTGACTGTACAGACAGATGGACATGGATTATACGTTTATTGCTGTAAGACAATTATTATAATGAAATTATTTGAGAAGGTGGATCATGTTCTGATGAAAAAAGCTGCCACCCAGATGTGTTGCGGTTGACTTTTACTCTTCTTGACTGGCATTCAACACGACCATAATACTGAAGTGGCGGAAAAAATGTTTCTTCCTCGGTCTTCCAGAAATTCTTAAGTTTCGTTTCTCCCTCTCAGCCTCTCGCGACGCGTCATCATGGCCGAAGTGGACCAGAGCCAGTTTTCTCTGATGAGTCTGGAGGACGAGCTGACCTGCAGCATCTGTCTGAGCCCCTTTGACTGTCCGGTGACCATCCCCTGCGGACACAACTTCTGCCAGGAATGCCTCCTCGCCACCTGGAGGGACTCCTACAGCTGTCCTCAGTGTCGGACCCACTTCGCCACCAAACCGGAGCTGAAGAAAAACACGGTCCTCAGCACCGTGGTGGAGACTTTCAACCTGAGGTCGACCAAGAGCGACGCCAGACTGATGGAAGAGGAGAGCAAGGCCGAGAAAAAGGATGTCGTACGCTGCGATACCTGCATGGAGGCAGAGGCGTCCCAGACCTGCCTCACCTGCATGGCCTCCTTCTGTGAGGAGCACCTGCGGCCTCACCGGGAAAACCCAATTTTCCGACCCCACCAGCTGAGTGAGCCCGTCGGCGACCTGTCGGAGCGCATCTGCCCGGACCACCACAAGCTGATGGAGCTCTTCTGCAGCCAACACGGCCGTCCAATCTGCAGCCTCTGCCTCCAGCAAGGCCACAAAGGCTGCTCCTTCATGTCCCCTGAGGAGCAGAGGAACCAGAAAGAGGTGGGTGTTTGTGAGCATTCGCCTGACAGGAGTCTCACTACAGTCCAGATAGCATTAAGTGGGGGATACAAGAGAGAAATCACCAATGTTTGACTCATTCAATAGCTACTATTACATAATAATAATAATAATAATCTTTATTGTACACAATGTGGAAATTTGTCTTCGGCTTCACAGGTTGGTTAAAATCACATCATAGTAAATCACAGTACATATAATACAATAAATGACACAAACATGCACAGTACAGACAACAATAACGGACATGGTTCCAGGGTGAATACTGTTTACGAATTTAGCAAAGTTATTGCATTTGGTATGAAAGACTTTTTGTAAATGCTCTTGGTTGCTGCAGCGGCTCTGTAGCGTCTTCCCGAGGGCGGTTTTATGAATTCATTAAAAAGGGGATGAACAGGATCAGACACAATTTGTCGGGCCTTTTGTTTCACCTGTGTTTCATATATACATCCCAGTCCTTTCTGCTCCGTCCCAATAACTTTACTGGCCATGTTTGTGATTCTGGACAGTCTATTTTTGTTCTTGGCCCCCAGGTGCCCATGCCACGTACACATATTAATAGTTAAAACACTTTCAACAAGACTTCTGCAGACAGTCTCTAAAATGTTTTTGCTTATATGGTATGAATCCAGTTTCCTGAGTAGATACGAGCGTTGCATTGCTTTTTTAAAAATATATTCTGTGTTGGCTGTAAAACTTAAAAGTGCAATCAAAAAAGGTTCCTGAATATTTAAACTCCTCTTCTGCTTCAACAGGCTAATCATTAATCAAAACAGGTGGCATGGCATTGTGGTGACTCACAGTTACTCTCGTTGATAAAAAGGGTCTTCACACCACTTAGTAAGCTCGCCAACATGGTGAAAATGTGTAGACTGATTAACTGTGTCCAGCACCATATCATCCTGTATTCAGGATAACTGTGTCAGAGGTAATACCACTGCACCTCACTCTCTGTGGTCGATCTGTGAGGAACTCTTTCATCCACTGTATTTACTACGTGGCCGTTGGTGTTAATGTCACAAAGCCTTTTAATCAGAGTTTATTTCTGCATACAGTTAAAAGCTGAACTAAAACCTATAAATGAAAGACTGTTGTTATTAATACATTTTAGCAACATAAAAGCATTCTAATGGCAGGAAGGTGGCACTTGGTGCTGCCATTTAGAGAGTATGCTGCAGGAATAATGCAGATGGTGTACGTGATGGTGGCGCTCCAGGCCCTCCACTCAGGCTGTGGTGGGCAAGTGAGCGCTGAAGCTGCTGTATGTTCTTATCTGCCTTTGTAGTGTGACCTCAGGAACAAGTTGGATTTGCTGGATGGGAAGATTGAGAAGACTGAGACTGTTGTGTTTCAAATGAATGACGCTCAGGGCAAGCTGAAGGTAATTTTGACCTATTACATTTTCCCATCACAAGAATAGTAAACAACTTAATAAGTGAGTCATTTACAAAGGAAAATGTGATGCCAATTACATAATGTCAGTCTGTCTATCTATTCCTTGTATTTATGTACGGCTCCTCGCGTGGTCCCTGCCTAGGACGCAGCAACCAAAAGGAAGACAGCATTGGCAGCTGTGTATCAGCAGATGTGGGAAATGTTGGCCCAAGAAGAACACAAGGCCCAACTTGAGGTGGACAGCGAGCTGGAGATTGGCCAGACGAAGCTTCGGGACATCACGGAGAGGTTTACTGAGAACTCTGAGAAGATGAGAAAAGCCAGAGAAGATATCAACAGTCTGCTGAGTCAGTCCCAAACCCAGGCCTTTCTACAGGTGGGATGAACATCATCACAGAAAGAGGAAGTGGAGGGGGAAGGGAGGGAAATACTGTGTACACTTGGAATATTTTCATGTTTTTACAAGGGCCCCTCTTCATGCACACCTGAGGCAGCATGACTGAATTAAAGGAAATGTGTAGAATTTTCACTAGAGCGGCAACAATTTGTCGATCAACACAAAAAATTAATCGGTAACTATTTGGATAATTGCTAAATAATTTAAGTGATTTTTTAAAGCAAAAAAATCCAAACATTTGCAGGTTCCAGCTTCTCAGATTTGAGGATTTGATGCTTTCCTCTGTGATATATGATAATGAATTAAATATCTTTGGGTTTTGGGCTGTTGGTCAAATAAAATAAGCAATTTGATGCATCGGCTTGGGCTGTCGTATGTTATAACGGTATTTTTCACATTTTTCTGAAAATGTATTATCAAGTTGATTTATTGAGAAAATAATTGGTAAATGAATCGATAATGAAAATGATCACTAGTTGCAGCTCTAATCATTTCTGACCTTAGCACCTCCAGTGGTACGATCAAAAAAAGAGAGAAGCATGTCACTACTCCCTACACCTATTAGAGCCATGTCTTGCACGGCTTGGAAAAAAAAAAGACATCCCTTTAATACGTTTTTCCATTCCCTTGTTCCTCACAGGCTTCATTTGCCTTGCCCAAGGCTGTAAAGTTTGACCCTCACATGCCTCGAATCAACCTGGACTCAAAGACTGTGGTAGCGAGCCAGGCCTTTGCTGCTGCCCTGAAGGAGCATCTGACAGAGATCCTTAAACAGCCCGTTGAGGCCAGACTACCTATACTTAAACCAGGTGAGTGTGCAGGTACATTTTTAGATGTATTATGAAAGTATAATGAAGCCAATCATGTCCAATTTTGTTGCATCTGGTGACTTTGTGTCATGTGGGAAATACTGGAAATTAAATCAAATGGCAGGTCCAGACGCTTCATTGATGCTGATTCTCAGTATATAAAATGATTTACCTTTTGCCTTATTGTACCTGGGATCTTCAGGGGCGGCTGCGGCTCAGCAAGTATAGCAGGTCCCGATGGTCGCAATGTAGCTTGCTGCCATCGGTGTGTGAGTGTGTGTGTGTGTGTGTGAATGGATGAATGAGAGGCAAATTGTAAAGCACTATATAAATGCAGTCCATTTACCATTCACAGATGAAAAAGCAGGACCTGGAGGTGCTGGATCTCAGCCGAAATCTGGTATGTTCATCTCTATGAAGTTATCATTGTAGCAAAAAGTCTAAATACAGTAGAACATGTACACATAATAAAAGATCTGCCCATGTGTTTATGATAAACATGCTTTACAATGTGATAAACTTATGGGCGTACAAAGTGTCTTCTCATTTCACCTTCTCTGTTTCGGGAACTACCAGAGCCACCAGAGCAGAAAAGTCAGCCCAGGTCCCACAGTCCAGGTCGTCCACTCATCCAGCCATTCTTCCAGCCAGTGCCTCTACCTAGTTATTCCTATACTGGGCCTCATGCAGGCTGGAATCCATCCCAGTATGTACAGGGCCCGTCACCTGGCTCTTACAGGGGTCCTCCATTTATGGCAGGACAAAGGACACGTAAGTAAAATTTAAACGTACAATCATACACACAAATTAAATTGTTATATTAATTATGGCAGTATGATTAAGAAATTCAAATAGACAGTGCAGCAGACAGCGATGCGACCCGGGGACACTGATATAAAACAATGGGCTGGCAGCAACACATCGATTACATATATTTTCACGTTGACTGTATCACTTTTCTACTAAAACTTGTGCCAGAATAAGTGGAAAGACGCTATAATCACATAAAAATTCTACAATCAAATTAATTTGACTTAATTTGACATGTATCCAATGACTTATACAAGAGGAAAGGCATGAATTGATTCATCCATGAAAGGCTAATCAACCAGCCACAAACCACCACAAACAAAAACAAAGGTACAAGAGAAGTACATTTTTGTAATGAAAAGTACATTTTTCAGTGGTACAAAATAGGCCCAGCACGTGTGCCGATCCACCATGAAGTACAAATTAGTTTCTAATAGTTTTAGGTTTTACCATTTCAGCCTGATCTGAAGTTAAAGTTACTAAAGTCAGTTAGTGTACTTTAAAGGGTTCAGTATGCTTGTAACTGACCAGGTCATTTGACACGTCTAAAGGGTAAAGTGCTTTTACCACTTCCAAATGACCACACTGCCATCGACTGCCATCATAGCCTGCTCCTGGCAGTATCCCACTGCCTCTCCAATCTCTCCACAAGAATGCTGTGTCTTTTGCATGTCGTTGTCGTCTTGCTGCGATGAATGTTACACATGGGGATAAGTCTCTCCTCGAAGGCATTCATGATGCTGCAATCAGTCGTATGTACGAAATGTGAGGCAAGTAGTTGTGTGAGGAATCAAAAAAGAGCTTGAGAGAAGTTGAAACCTTGGCTTACATTATCACTTAACACTCACCTGGCCAATTGTTGCGTGATGTGGGAGTGATTGTCAAATTGTCTTGTTGGAAAGTTGCGGCCGCAGCTCCTCTCATTCTAGACATTGGAAAGGTGTGTGGGGGGGTTCAGACACTGTTACATGACAGGCACTTCGATAAAAACTTTGTTTGAAGCGTACTGAAGCCCTTAAGACTTCTGGATGGTGCAGGGTGAGAACCACTTACACTCTGGGTTCAGTCACCAGCAATGGTGCTGATGGCTTGATCCCATCAAACACAGGTGGCAGTGTTCACGGGTGGGAAGCTGGTGAGAGATTATTTCCTCAGTGACTCCTACTGGTTGATCTGTCGGAACTAGCATTGCTTACATTGTACATTTTGGTCATTCGTGTTACATTATTGTAGTTTTAAAGGTAGAAATGGCAGGGGGAACTGCCTCCTGCCAAATTTTTTTATTCATTCTTGGCATTCGTTATAGATTGAGCCCAGCTGGAAATTGAGGTCATAAATATCTGTTGTTTTCTATTGGGGCGACAGAGTGTGAGAGGTACGAGAGGCTGCTTTACACATTTGAGTTTACTTGATGTTTTACATCTGCACAAGTCAAGTTTCCATGACCAAAACAGAAAATCCTGAGGTGAGTGGCGAATACGTATCAACGAGCCGCACACCATTCTCTGCGGAATCACTGTAGTCCACAAACCACTGGCAGGACATTTCTCATTTTGACTGGACGTCCTTTCATAATTGTGGGCGTGGATTTTTTTCTAATGCCACCTGCTATCAGTATTTACCGTGAAGGTTGTGGCCCAGTAAGCACGCATATCAGTGTGTTATTCTTGGAAGTTTTCCACGTAACCTGGCAGCGAAGGCCACGCTGCATGGCTACCATTAAAAAAGTTTGCACATTTGTGAAATTGAATGCTGATGTTTATACCTGAGTTTTTTAAATAGAATGTGTATATAGAAGGAGCTGCAGCTATGAGGGCAGACATAGTTTTAGGTGTGGTTGTTTTACTGGAAATGTTCTGAGTCTCTCAGATTATGATGACACAGTTAAGCTTGCTTGGGTTTCCATGTATCATGGGTGTAGCACCTGGCTGTTTGCCATCACCCACAGAACAGCAGTGCTGTAGCAGTGACAAGAACTGCAATGGACAGCTAAATAACCTTTCCAATTTTTTTGCAATGTAGGGTTAAAAGATTGTGTCCATTTACCAAATCAGCATTAAATTAGGATTTGGTTTCTTTGACAGATGGATTTAGCTTTGGTTTGTTTGCTTTTCTCACACTAATGTAAGTCTCCTGATGCAATGGAGGTGGAATTTTGTTTGTGGTGCCCACAGCATTGAAAAATAACAGAGATATCTCAGAACAAGTGCAAATAAAGCTAAGACTGTGTATGGCTAGAAATTACAGTGCAAGTCAGAATATGTGCTAATTTCTAATTTGGGTCAACTGGCTGAACAATAACAGTCTAATATGCCAGTGTTTAGCATGTAATAATATATGTATAATATGTTACTAATATGGTAACATTTAGCATTTCATACATGCTACACGTTAGCATGAAGTCAAAGTCAAAATTGAAAGTAGAGTTGAGGCTAACAGGAACTGAGTCATTCATTTTTAAACCTGCATTAACAGATTTTTTTGTGCACTTTGTGGCACCACCAAAAAGCTGTAAACACAACATTATCATATTATCACCTTTAAGTTGTTATGGTAACCGTGTTAGCAAACAGCTGCTTATTTACACGTACAGCAGATAGCGGAGCAACATTAGCATTGACTTGGAGTCGTGTTTTTGGCCACCTGATGAATATTCACTCTTATTTTAGCTCTGTTTTTCATCTCCACCAACTCCTGAGGGAAGTATCTGGATCTTTAGCTGCTAAATGCTCCACTATGATCACCAGCTAGTAGCTAACTTTGACTGTCTGCCACTGGGTGCTGAGCAGGTTGCAGTCACTGGGTTTTTTGAGCTTTTTCACCAGAAACAGCTGCCTGCAGTGTCTGGAAACAATGCTGATGAGAACAGTAAGAGTACAAAAAATGAAATAAAGTTGTGGGCTGCAAAACCAAAACAATGAGCTCTCAATGAGAGGAACTGCAGAGTCATGTGATAATTATCTGGGGGTTTGGTTGGTCCATTGTTCATATGAAAACATTGATTATAGCAGCTTTTGTCATGAACAGAATGTTTGGGAAGTGGAAATTTTGATTAGTTGGTGGCACCACATCACTAAAGTCATCAGGAGTCATATCTGTATCCAATTTTACTTTGATATTTTATAAAAACGTTGTACCACTGGCCATATAAATGTTCTGAATCGGAACCGTGTTTTACATTTGTACAAGCATTTGTGAAATGTTATCCTGTGGATTTGTACCCGAGTTTTGGCTCCAGGTATGTAGGCAGGGTTAGTTTGAGGTGTGGTTGTTTTACTGGAAATATTCTGACTTCCTCAGATTAAGATGTCACATGAGTTTAGCTGGTCCAGTAATTACCATGTATCTTAGGTGTAGCACCGGTCTGTAGGCTGGCTTCCCCAGGACAACAGTAGAATTCCTAACAGTCACAAGAACTGAAGGTAATTTCCCATTCAAACAACAACAGCCTTTCTCATAGACCTACACGACCTGAATTACCTGTGTGCCAAGATGTTGAAGGCTTTTGGTGAGTTGCATTTGTAATTAAATTTTCAGTGACAACTACAAATACAGGTACTGTTTTACTTCAGCTTGACAGAATTCAATTCAATTTGAGCGCATGTGATTATGGATCAGTTTGGCAAGTGGCACAACTCTCACACTATGGGCGAACTACTAAGGAAACCTGTTTGTGCATTTTCCTTTCAGAACAAGACAGAAAGCCCCACAGTGCTCCAGGAGGACATAAGCCAAGTGCGAAAGGATCTGATTCCACTAAGAGAGACAATCCCAGAAGTCGTCCTTCATCAGAGAAAACAACTACACACCAGCCATGGCCTAATAAAAAAAAATAGATGCAGCAGCAGATGCATTTGCTTCTGCAGTCCTGATAGCACTGTGATGGCACTGTCAAAAAATATGAAAATGATCAATCACATGATAGGGAATGGCGCTATTCTCTTGCTTTATATGTGCTTTGATAAACAGTATCCACAAACATACAGAGCCAGCCTTTGGCACTTATTAGCATTAGCCTACTTAATATAATAGTCACTATATGACAACATATTTATGTATTAATGATTGGGTATGGTAGCAGTCACTTGGAGAACACAACATTTCCAAGCAACTTGAGTTAAATAAAATAAATAATAATAATGAACCCATCCCAATATAATGATGTCAACGTGACGGTTTTATTCTTCCCAACACGAGCATACAGCTGCTGTGATCTCCAACCAGGGATCATAGGAGCATTTTTTTCCGACTCAAATTCTTGAATTGATTTATAACTTAATTAAAACACAGAGACACATGGCTTATATATGAAAAATATTTATGGGAATGTCTTCAAATTCAAAAGATCGCTTCATTACATTCAGTTCAATCAAAATCCGTTTTTGTCACCTGTAGTAACAATTTCACCAAACCCTCTTTTTTGACCATTTTTGTAAACAGCTTTATTTTCCATGATTGTTACCAATGAAAGCTTATTTTCTCTCAGACACAGTGTCTTTGTATTTTCATTCCTGTTAAGCAGAGGCCACATAAGGCTTCCTCTTAGGACCATATCATAGTAAAAATTAAATGATCATGTTTCCTGCACATTCTTATCAGCCATTAGGGTTCTCTTTTTTTGTTTTACAGATATTAGACAGCAAAAAAGTAAGCATATTCAAATATATATTAATTAATAATGAAAGCATTTTGGTACACGTAACACGGCCTTGCCAAATTGAGTCTATATACTGTATACTACCAAGATTGAACAAGTAATAATAATCTGACAGCTTTGAATTGGGAGGATTCAAAACAATCAATAACATCACAGTCATGTCCCTCCACCCGAACAATACAACAAGCGAAAGTCTTTAGCCACGCTAGCAACCTGGAATTACAATGGAGAGACCACTTTGCATGGTTAAATTCTTACCACTAGTGGGCAAAAAAATTCAGTGGTTGCGCCAGAAAGAAGGCTTACTGTTATGTAAATCAAAAGGGTTATCTTCTGTGCAACGGCCATTTTCGGAGATTGTCAACTTTAATTAGATCACAGCTGCATAATTTGGTTTCTGCTTCGGCCACTTGGGTGCATAACCCCACAACAAGCTGAACATCCCACGTTTGACATATTCCGGCCTTATAAAGTTGCTATGCCAAATACGTATGAGCATACAAAAGCCTTCTTACACATCCTGCAGACACGGGGCAACATTAACATTCATTTAAAGTCATACTTCTGACAACCTGACAACTGTAAGTACAATATTCACTGTCTTTTTTAGCTCTGTTTTGGTCTCTAGCATCTCCCGGGGAAAATGTCTGGCCACTAAGCTAGCACACTAGCTAGCTACTAGCCAGTCACTAGTTTGTATGTGTCATTTGTGCTTGGCACATAGCATACAGTGGGTTTATCAGAGCCCGGTCAGATTAAACCAAAACAGTAAAGTTGTGAGCCGTAAAACCAAAACTATGAACTGAAAGACACTAAAGCGCTCTGTAAATCTGAGGGGAACTGCAGAGTTAGTGGTAATTGTCTCTGGGTTCTCTGAGTGACCCATTTCACATTACACACAGTCATTTTATCCACTGTTTATATAAAAATGTATCTATATTTCGTATCCACTCTGATCTGAGCTGAAAGCTAGCGTTTTAGCATGTGCTATCATGCGTACAGTAAGGATGCACTGTGCTAATATTTAGCATGCTAGCATGCTATCTAGCATTAGCCTCAAACTACAACTGAGGCTGACAGAGAAATTCCATCAGTGATTTTGGAGTATCACGTCATGAACTAGTGTTTGTCGAGCACAATCATGGTGGCCTCTTGGTGGCGCTAAATAAATACTCAGATCAACAAAGTCAGTAGGATTCTCTGGGGACCATCAATATCTGTCTCGAATCGCATCACAGTCCATCACACAGTTACAGAGGTATTTCACTCTAACACAGTGTTTTGAACTAGAGCCTAGTTGCTAGCCTGGCTAAAGACCTGCCAATAAACCCCAGTTACATTTAAGCAAACTCAGTGCAACACAACACACAAAGACACACAACTCTGGTAAACATGATAAAGGTAAAAGATCAAACAGGTGTCCTTGAGCAAGAAGACATTCAACAAACAAATAGATGGTGACGAAACTATGAGGCTTGGTTACCTGCCAAGGAGGTGCATATTCCAAAAGCATAGGCATCGCGCGGCTAAAAACTGATCCCTGTTCAGCCTTATGAGTAGCAAGTTGGCTCCGGTTCCTAAGAAAGCATAAACTAACGTTCTACAGACTTTTCTGATATGGCTGTGAGCAACAGGCAACCGTTCTGCAATAAACAGGACCACCTCACATGGTAAACTTAACTTCCCTACGAGTAGACTGTTGACACAAATGACCTCTTGCACACATTATGTAGAGTACATGAAAAACGCAACCAATAAAACTCAACAGTCAGATGTCACCTGAACACTATAAAGAAAAGTACATGCAAGTAGTCTTGATGGTACTAATATTAAACTGTAGAGGTTTGAGTAGAAGACCAACTCTACCTGACCCGTCTACAGAAAATACTGTCTTTAGTCTGCCACCTTGTGGGGACTATTTTGGTAAAACACAAATGATGAAATGCAAGAGGATTACTTGAATAACATAAAATAACAACATAGGACAGCTTAATCTCATCAGCAGTTATCACTATCGGCAGCAACATCAAAGGTCAACACCATGGTTTCACGTATGTCCCATGTCCTAAGCAGTGTAAGGTATTCATCAGTGTAAGTGTCAAAACAGTGCAGCACAAGTATGTAAACAGGAGGAACTATGTAAAGAAGAGGAACAACAAAAGGTTTTACATGTAGGCAAAATGGATCCTCTGAACTGCAGTTACTTGGCAGTACTTTTAAAATCAAACAAAAAACACAAGCGAGGCCGTTTCCTGTAGCTCTTACAGGAAAGTTGTATATAGTTTCATGACTGCATCTGAGTACAATCTAAAAGTGTTGTGAGCTCCTTGAGACAGTGAATCATGAAGTAAACAAACCAGCATCAATGTCCAGTGACTGACCACACGTTGCAGTTGTAACAGAGCCCTTGCTCCATCGAGATTCAGAGACCTTTCGGCCAACACGGACATTTCAAAAGCCTTATCTCAGGTGACAGAACTGTGAACGCTGTGATGAGGAGCCTGAGAGGGGACTTTAACAGATATTCTGTACAGTTTAACATTTCACACACCATCGACTAGACTCTCTTAGCTGTTTGCTTGTGCTCTTTCTGGAATAAAAAAACACTAATGGGCAATAAAGCTTCGCATGTACCTTCACAAACCTCCACTTCACATTCGTCGTGACAGTACTGTTCTTTCCCGTTTTACAACTCATCACTTCCTGTTGATTTAGACATGGCTTAGTGGGGGTTTGGTCAATTGAACCTGGCCAGCTTGGTAGTAATGGCTCACTGATACCTGCAGGGCTGCACTGGGCATTCAATTGTAATTACAGTATAATAAATACAGTATAGTTGACTATAGATATTTATGGCACAAGGGATCAGTGCAAATAAACGGCAATCTTTCTCCTTAACATTCACCTCCACCTGACTGTCCCACCTGTGGAGGGGGAACTGCCTGAGCTCTGGGTTACAGTATACGGGGAGTGAGGAGATAAAAGAGCGAAAAACAAATCACACCAGCCCGATTCCAAACTAACCTTTCTAACCCCTGTGAGCTCCCTGAAATGATATGAAATGATTGCACAGGAAAATTATAACATCTATTCTCATCAACATGATTTAAGGATTAAGTGTGTTCAAAGGTGCCATTGCAAAGGAGGGATTAATAAAAACTGGGCTGCAGAAAGAACACAGAAACTGAGATAAGAACAGCTTCAGATCACATGATGTTTGGAGTGGGTCATGCACGGGCGGAGGCCGGCCCTGGGGGCCTGGGTGAGTCGTGAGGGGTGGGGCTCTCCGTCTCAGAGGCGCTGGATTCGTCGTCGTCATCGTCCGTCTGCTCTGCGCTGTGGTACAGCATGAGGGCCTGGGTCTTATGGGTGATGGTGATGGTGCAGGGACCCTGGGCCCACGGCTCCCCGTCCACCTGCATGGGCATCTTGGAGCTCTTGAGAACCAGCTGGAGAGAGAAAGAGAACACCCAACACCTGAATATGAGATGTAATGGTGGTAATAGCAGTTACCACCACATCTGATGCTCACTGATGCTTCTCTTCTATGTTTTAATTTGGTGACAGTAGGTCTCAACTCTGTTGCTGTGGCTACGACTACATCCATCTTTTACCTAACGCTACAGGTTGCTGCTACCTGCTACCTTATCTTCTCATATACTATTTTAAATTGCTTTAAAGCCTAACCACGAGGGAACGGTTAGCAGCAAGGGCAGAATTTCCACTGAGAATGGGCTCTTCTTACTTTGAGTGACTCACTAAAATCTCTCTAAACAGTGGTCTCTAAAGCTGCCAGTACACTTCTTCAGAAGTGCTGGTCGGATGGTCGCACAGTTGTGGAAACCCCCTACACCTTTCCGACTTCTGATTGTCCGGCCTTACTGTCCAGCTGCCATGAGCCAGATGAGAAAAGCTCTGAGGTGATGAAAATACAGATATTCCCACGTATCACTGCTCACAGCAATAAACTTCACAAGCACCTGCAAATGCGTTGGACTTGTTGCTGCCCTGAGTTTCACCTGTCAGGCTACAGGCTGCCCTGACCATCTGATTGATAAAGCCACACAAGACGCTCTGCAGACACTTCTCAGAGCTAAAAAACCAAACAAACAAAAAAATAAACACCCCAATTTATGTTATGATTTACATGTTACACGTGTAGTTATAAAACTCTCCAAGAGACACCTGAAATTGAACATCAGTCAAAGGTAAGGCAGCAGGGTTGGAAATTAACTTTATAAAATGTTAACATCTACCAGCCACTGACAGATAAATGTTCAAATTCACCAGCCACTCAATAATAAATCGTTATTTTGTGTCTGAAATCCACCAGCCACTTTCATATTTTACCAGCATTTGGTTGGTGGCTGGTGCTAATTTCCAACCTTGTAAGGCAGTGAAGGACAGGTACAAGAATTCATTTTTGGTTCAGGATGCGAGTATATTACCTTTTGTTGTGAGGTTTCTATCAATGAATCTAAATATAATATATTTTTCTGTGGGCTTAGGCCAATAGTAACAGAAATTAACACAGCATTTCTAATTATTTTGACCAATTTCATCACAATGCGTTATTTGCTACTCTGATATAAATGCCAACAAATGCAAGAAACCCCCGACTTTGTGTTCCTCCACTTGTGACATGAAACCTACACCCTTGGTTAGCAGCAATATTTTTGATAACCTTGTACTTAACTACCGCTATGTAAGGAATTCAAATACCAGTAAAATTGGTTCCCCCATCTTTTTCTTTGTTGTTGTCATGGTCACACTCAGTGACAAATACCCATGCAGTGGCAGCCGTCCTCTCTCTCCTTGCCACTGCCAGCATATTTATCATATTTTTCCATTCAACCTTGAAATGTGCAGTACATCCTCAGTAGCTGTGTTTTAGTGTGTTTAGTAAGTGGTTCATGATGGATTTCTTCCCTGAGGCTTTAAGATTACCATGTGAAGAACAGAATGATGTGGTGTGAAAACAAGCAAAGGATTTGAGCACATGCAGGAGCCGAGTAGCGTATGCTTAATCAGATTAGTTCAAATTAGATTCTCAAGTGCTGTGACGAGGCAAATGGCAGAAAAAGCTTATTTGACTCCCTCATTGTCGTCCTCCATATCCACTTAATGAGGTAAACAGGAAGCACTGTGGCAGAACCGTGTTCGTGTGTGTGTTCATGTGTGTGTGTGTGTGTATTATTGCCTCACCCTGACAGTGTGAGCCTGCCCTAGCCGTACAGGATTGGCCAGCTTGACCTGGATCTGAGCACAGTGGAAGGAGCCAAACACACCCACCACCTCCAGCAGACCGTCATCCAGCCTGCAGGGTGAGACAGGAAACAGCACTGCTGCTCACTGTTAGTTGTCATGGTAACCTGGAGCACTTGATGACCAAAAACTGATTAACTGATGCTCACAGTAATAATTATCTCACTTATCAGTGCGAGTCTTACCGTGTGGGGGGGCAGGGTTCATCCCCCATACCCTCCCAGAGTCTGCAGCCTCCACCCCAGTAGCCAATGTTACAAACTATGATGCCCTCCAGACTGGGCAGCGCCACTCTCTCCCCATCCAACTCCACCTGTGATAGGAACACACACACAAACATACATACATACATACATACATACATACATACATACATACATACATACATACACACACACACACACAAACACACACACAGTACGGACAGACTGTCAACTCTTTACTGCTCTGCCCTGGTACACATAGTACTGGCCTTAATATTTCAACTTGCTCATACAATGTTAGATGTCAATGGACACTTTGACAAACTAAGCTGATTTATACTCTTCTGTGTCCAACATGCTTGTAAGGAGAAAAATAGATCTTGTGTTTTTCAAGTGGGAAATTGTCTGGAGAATAGAGTTCAACCGATGCTGGATTTCTGGGGCCGATACCGATATCAATATTTGAGAGTTTCCAAAATCCTGATAATCTGCTATTTTTATTTATTTTTTGACGAACACATAACAAAAACAAACATTTTTTTGATATGGATCCCTTATATTTGGTTAATAAAGAGTGACCAAAGTAAAGAAAATACTAATTTCTATCAACCACAAAAGGACATTTTAATTCACAAGCAAAAAATTGTGCTATTTTTATTACTGTTGTTTATTTTAGCCATGCAAGCAAGCAAGTCTAACAAGAGGAAACTGACATCTATGGTGACAGCTTGGTAGGAGGCAAAGAGCCTCCTGATGTGGAATTTAGGGCACAAGTCATAAGTCAAGAATATCACAAATAGTGAAAACATTGGCTGATTCTGTTTGAACTGTATAGGTGAAGACAGAATTAACAGGAAGCTTCTTCAGATGAACAAGGCTACTGTACCTCAATCCTCTTATCCAGATCCTTACATTCCTGCACTAAACAATCTTTGGTGCCATACAGGAAATAAACAGCCTGGGAAACAGAAAAGAAGGCGTTAATATAAAGTACAGCAAAGCTGCTCTGATGTTTCTGACAACGAGGAAACAGACAGCCAGCATATTCAGAGGCAATGCCTTTGTATTAATATTCAAATTCAGTCAACATTTCCACATGATTTATGTATTCAAATGAAGCGGTTCAAACTCTCTGACCTTGTTGATAATGCGGCTGGAGAAGAAGGAGGGCGTTTTCTCGCGGTGTGTGTGGAAGTTGAGCGCCATCAGAGCATCAGGCCCCACAGAGAAGTAGTTGTTCATGGACAGAACCTGAGGAGCATGTGCAGTATATGTTTTATACGTACTGAGAGTGTGTCAGTGGGCCAATTGTCATCGATTGCACAAGGCCTGAGTAACAACATATCTGCAAGTGCAGATAAGACTGAATATTAATAAAAAAAGAATTCAAAGCAAGAGATCAAACTCACCTTTGGTTTACGAAAGTAGAGGCCTTTTGAAGCCACTTGCACTTTCCATCTGAAAACGATTATGTAATTAGCAGGAACAAAAGAAACACTAACGGGGCAATGGCTAGGATTATACAGAGAGCTCATGAGTCCAAGACTGCCCAAATGCAACCCTTCCCCCTCAGAAAGTTGTGACCAAACACCAAACAGAAAGTCTAAAACATTTTGATTATTTGGATTTTTTATTTTATTTATTTCCCTGGGTCTAAATGCTGATTTGAAGCCTTCTCCACACTGACATGAATACAGTTCTGGTGGAGAAATACAGAATCCTTTATTTAAATATTTATTGTTGCCTTAAAGGTAGTAAGATTTCAATATGTTGAGTCTAAAAATACTAGAACCACCTTGTAAAATGTAAAGATGTCTATTAATTATTGAACTTCCCACAAGTCCTTAAAAAAGGACAACATGACCTCAGTGTCCTAAATGTCAGCTACGACCCTGAAGTCTGGCTGCCCACAAGTTCCTTCAACTTCAGCTGCAGATTTTTGAGACCTTGTAATGCCAGAAATTTCATCACAAAAAAATAAACACAGCTGCTAGACTGAAGAACTTTGCACAACAAACACATTTGTAAGACATAAATCAGAGCAGATTACAAGCTGATGAGACGTTATCATACTGTGGAACTTGTTCCCAAAGCAAAGACTGAAACTACTGTTACTGCCCCACCTGTCCATTTTGACCACCTCGGCGTCAAGGATGTTACGGAGGACCTGTTCCACAGGGATCTCTCCAGCGTACCCGGCACCCCAGCCTAAAGTGTTGGAAAGGTCATTTCCTGTCCCCAGGGGCAGGATGGTCACCCTTGGCATAAACTGGTCTTGGCCCTGACGCAGGAAAATATAAGACCATCAGGCATGTTGTTGATGTGGCACGGAGGAGCGGCGGTACGTAGGTGGACACAGTAAAGAAAGACACCAACTCAGAGACAGTCCCATCTCACCTTCAGCTTCATAGTATCGATGGCATCCAGTACCCAGCCCACTGTGCCGTCACCCCCACACACCAGCACCCGGACACTGCCGGGGGGCAGCAGGGTGCACAGCTGGAGGGCTTTGGAAGGAGTCAGCTCAGACAGGTCAAACACCTGGAGGAGAGAAGAGAGAGGAGGATGACAACTAAAGGATGAGTTAATGGATGAGTTAGTCGAACGGAGACAAAGTAAGAGAATCTGGACTGACCTGCACAGGATTCAGAAGGGTGCGAAATTCTCCCAGCAGAGCCTCCCCCATGTTGTTACCACTACGTGTGTTAGCCAAGACCAACACTGGAGTCCAGCCACTGCCAAAGGAAGACGCCAGCTACAGAAACAAACACACACACACACACACACACACACACACACACACCAACATTGCTTAAAACAGCTCTGGGACACCAAATAAACCCCACAACATCCACTGTCCACGGTTCACTGTGGCCCCAAACAACCCAGTCATGTCTCCAGCACCTTGCTGTACTCGTCGGGGTGCCTGCGGCGGAGCTTGTTGACACGGTAGAGGTAGTGCGGAGGGATGATGAGGCTGTGGAACTCGCCCAGGTCACACTGGTCTGCGTCCGCCAGGCTGTCCATGCAGTCGTCGTGCACTGTGGTCTGACACCACACACACCTGAAGGAGGGACAGGGGGACACAAACCTATTAGAAACGCAAGAAAATACACAAAAGTGTTCCTGCTGAAGGGAGCAAGACCCAGAATCTTTACTGGGTGCAGGGGTGCTGGTCTGCCTCCGACACTGACCTCTGACCTGTGAAGCTATCATCATTAGGATTAGCAGTCATTTATTTGACAGTATGTGATTAAGCCAGCTAGTGCCCTGCCATCCCACAGAGCAGCAGCAGTCCATTAGAGCAAATTAAAGACTGATTCTGACGTTGGACCCCATTGTGATATGAAGCAGCCTCTCGTGCAGGCAGCTGACACACATTTTACAGGTGTGTCAGTGTGGGTGTGCCAGACTCTGACTTGGAGTCAGGGGTGCAAAAAGAGCAAATCCCACATTTGCAGAATACACACTAAAGCGGGTCTCACACACACGCGTCTGCACCTGTAGCACCACCAACACTACCTGAAGTCGCAGAGCTTCGGCTGGGTCCCACACTGCTGTTTGCACACTGCACAGTAGCTGGCGAGGGGGACATTTCCGCGGACCCAGCGGTGCTCCATGGCTCCGTCAGTGCTACAGGGGGCCATGATCTCCTTGCACGACAGGCTTCGGTCGGCCCGGCGGAGGCACTGCTCGTCGGCGCACACGCCGCAGCAGTCGCAGAAAGCCCCTTGGAGGATGTGCTGCGAACAGACGCAGCAGTAGGTGGGCTTGTTGAACAGGTCTGTGTAGTGCCAGCCGTGTTTGCTCTTGCGAAAGAAATCCTTCATGTGCGTTTTCCGCTTGGAGCGCTGAGCGCTGCACCACAGCGTGATGATGACCGGGACGATGACGGCCAGAGAGGTCCAGAACAGGAGCGTCCACTCCTCCCGGGAGCCGCAGTCGTCCTGCACCTCGTCCCCCTCCTTGTACATCGCTGCTGGACGGTAGCGCGAGCGGCGGGTGATGCTAATGAGCGGAAGCCAGAGAGGAGGAGATCTATGTAAACAACAGTGAGCGTAGACAGCACGCGCGCCACGTTTTCCCTGCGACACTCATCTTCACAGACACCGGCCGGATGCTGCCACCGATTTCAGCTTAAATATGAACATTATTATGTATGCCGAGCTATAAACAAGAAGACAACGATGTGACGTTGAACCAATGAGCTACCTCGCTACCATAGCTTCTTCAGAGATTAATAAATGTCAAGATAACTCCAATCACCAACAGGGAAAACGCACATGCGTACAACTGTGAGCCCCAGTGCATACAGTTCCCCACAGCATACAACCAGGGGTGGAAGAGGTACTCTTACATTCTTACTTAAGTAAAAGTAAAAGCATTAGCAACACCACGCTATAAAAATACTCCATTACTAGTAAAAGTATTAACGACAAAATGTACTTAGAGTACCAAAAATATGATTTGAGAATTTTTTTGAGAATTGCCCCTTTCAGTGGTGGAAGTAGTATTCAGATGCTTTACTTAAATAAAGGTACTAGTACAACAATGTAAAAAATACTCCATTACTGCATTCAAAATCCTACTTCAGTAAAAGTACAAAAGTATTATCAGCAAACTATACTTAAAGTATCAAAAGTAAAAGTACTTGTTCTACAGAAAAATGTGCCTGTGACTGATATATTATTATATATGACATTATCTGCTCTTTAATACTGGTGCAGCAATGTGTAAGCAGCATTGTTATAGCTGGTCGAGGTGGAGCTAGTTTTAACTACTTCATATACAGTAGTTTTGACCAGTGGTTCCCAACCTAGGGGTCAGGCCCCTCCAAAGGGCCACAAGATAAATGTGAGGGGTTGTGAGATGATTAGTGGGAGAGGAAAGACAAAAAAACCCCAAAGTTCTGCTGCACAAATCCATATTCATTTTTTGGACTTTTCTTTAATCTCAGTTTTTTGTGAAATGTTGGATAATTTGACCTTTTTGGGCCTCACAATTATTTAAATTAAAACATCTTTAGAAGTTTAGAGGGGAAATGTCTCCCTGTTGGAACTGCTAATAATTCATAGACATCAGAAACCTGTGACAAGGGGTCCCATGTAGATACTGCTTCCTTGTAAAGGATTTTGTGTTTGTGTTTTATAAGCTTCTCTTATGTTTTTTTTTAAAATGTAAAATCATAATTTGAAAAGTAACTACAGCTGTCAGATAAATGTAGTGGAGTAGAAGTTTAAAATAGTATAAAACTTGAAATACTTAGTGCAAGTACAAGTATGTCAAAATTGTACTTAAGTACAGTACTTTAGTACTTTATTTTCCACCACTGGTACAATGGCCAATTACACTTATTCCTCCTCAGAGGCATTTATTAAACATGGCCATTATAATTGCTGGTAACAAATGTTTTGTGTATAATGCTAATGCTATCAGGTACAACCACAATGACTACTGTCGGCTGTACTGCAGTATAAGAAAATGAGGGCTTAAAAAAACTCCACTTCGTTAAAACCAACTTTCTCTAAAGAAAAACAGCTCAGGACCAAATGTGACACAGCTCAGTTATTTCCCGTTTGCTTGACGATATTTAAGCGAACACGGAAAATACGACAGGGTACATCTCACTTTGTCTATCATCTCCGATTCTGAACTCGTGACGCGCATGCCGCTGTTCAACACCACGCATGCGCTTTGCGCTGCATCGTGAGCTCGGAGCGTGTTAGATAATCACACTGAGGGAACAAAAGCTTTATATGCCCCAGGAATTAATCAAAGCAACATTATCATTAAAGTGCGCACGGTACATGAGACGCATGCGTAATGCAAACGGGGCAGCAAGAAGCGGAAACGGAAAATATGACGCACAATGACGTCTTTTCTCGGACGTCACTGGCAGCGCTCCAATCCAGCATTGAAAGAAAGAAATAAAGCATAAAAACAATGTAGAGTGATAGCCTGCTACAAAACAGCACTTGATTGACTGATATATGAGATGGTGTTATGAACTGTCATAAACAGGAACCATGACCAGATTAACTCTGGGGGCCAGGGGCAAAAAGTTGCTGCTGGGTCCCTCTATAATGCATGGCCACAAAACGAGCTAATAATAGAACCTGTCTTTGTAGATGTTGAACTTTAGAGGTGTAAATCCCTAAAAAAAATGCAATTCAGGACATTATCAAAACCAGCTGACCTGCAGTGAAGCTGGGGGCTTTTGGGGCTGCTCATAGTCCTGGGGCCCCGGGACAGTTACCCGCCTCACCTGGTTGGTAAGACAGGAAGACCTCATTAAGATAAGATGAGGTGAGATAAGACAAACCTTTATTGATTCCCAGAGATGAAATTCAGGCATTGCAGCAGCATAGAGGCGGAAATAAGTAGCCTACAGATAAATAGAGAGAAGTAAAAAAAACCATAATCACTAGTATATAAAATAAATATATCAGAAAGAAATAAAAACATAAACTATACAAGAGCAATTTAACTCAAATTTCCAAGGCAGGCAGCAGACATACAGCACCCACGACCAGTGTTGTACTTAAACTAATTGTGCAGAACCGTCTCAAGCAAAGTGACATAGTAACAGCATAGTATAGTAGAGATACCTCTGCTATAACAGCATACACCAAAATAGTGTTTGTCTTTATTAATGTAGAAATATGATGTACACATTATGTAATAAAACATGATGTATTAAATATCACATGATCAGATATGAAGATAGATATCCTTCATTTACAAATCTGAAAATATTCTCAAAAAATAGATCACATAAACATTTCCCTGCTGAAACAGATGTATCACCCTGAAACATTATATAATACCAGACCATTTGGCAAAGAGCTCACCACTTCATTTCTTGAAATGGTTTAAAGCCTCAAAAGCACCCCCTACCTCTAACGACTGTTTGCATCGCCATCTAGTGGACAGCCTCCCACTTCCCTCAATAGACCCCAGACAGAAGGCACTTTTAATTGTACCTCCACATTAATTTTTCAGTCTAAGAGGTGTAATATGAGGAGATATAGATTATATTTATATGTAAATAAATGTATCATCATTACCGGTGATTTATGTTTAATATCTCCTCAGTAACCTGAGCAGGTTTATGACAGTTTGTGGGTGACGTGCAGGAGGAGGAGAATTTCCCCCTTCACCCCCTCTGGACTCTGGTCGGGACCTCAGAGCAGAGAAAGCTCAGGCAGGAAAAAGGGGAAGAAGATGACGAAGCTGGTGGTGATTTTGCTCTGCCTGGTCCTGCTGACCATCTACACAGGTAGGAAACTCTCAGGGATTTGCCCGAGGAGAGCAGTAGCCTGTCACAATGAACTGTGGAAAGAAATAGAAAAAGGTTTTCTCCTGCAGAGGGAAATTACAGCAGTGAGTAAGTCAGTGGACTCAGGGCATGACAGGATAATAATGATCTAATTTAGGGTAGTTTTGCATGACTCAAGTGCATCTTCACAGCTATTCTTTTGCACCAGTATCACATTTTACAGCTATTGCATATCCACGTATGACTGACTTGATTTCAGCATGCATTCTCGCTTCAAACACAAAATGAAATCACACAAATCTTCACAATTGCTCATTTTTCTGAAAATCAAAAATCAGTCTTTCTGAATGAGATAACTGCAGAATGTGTGTGAGTGTTTTGCCACGTCGCTGTGGGGGCCCAGGCAGCAGCAGCAGCAGCAGCAGCAGCAGCTCTGGCCTTGTGTTGACAGAGCTGGGTTCATTCACAGTAGCTCCCTCTGGCAGGGGAGGAAGAGAGAGCCAGTCTGGCTGCCTGCTGGGGTCACGTGCTGCATGGGCCCGACTCCCTGGGGAGTGAGGAGGATGAATGGGCACTTTGTTACCTTCCACCAAATACCCTGCCTCCCAATACAGGCCTGAGTTAGAGAGGGAGACAGAGAGCCCTCGCTCCGCAGAGGCCAGTGTGTGTGTGTGTGCGCGAGCAGCTCCCTTGGGGCTTGCGTTGGGGAATAAACAGCCTCACATGGACTAACTAAACAGATCAGGTCAGCCACAGCTCACCAGTAGCAGACAGTGGTGAGAGGTTTATTCATGGTTCAGAACACAGCCTTCAGTGAGAGGAATGTTACCCTGATTAGCCAATACCAGCCTGCAAGCAAACAGCTGTTATGTTCATGAAGAAACAAAATAACTCAGGCGGAGGTTACACTCAGAGCAGACACATTTAGTTCCTGAGTCTCTTGTAAAGAGGAAGTAAAAATAGAGGAACTGCTAACGCACTCCCTCAACATCTACAAGACTGGAACAAAATTACCATCTTATTCTTTTGCCTCTTATCAACTTTGTTTAATCTTTTCTTTCCCAACACCAGTAGAAGTATTGGATGTGTGTATCACAAGACAGAAGAGTAAACATTTGATCTCTTTGCAGTTATCTCTCTCTCTCTCTCTCTCTCCCTCAGATGCCAACCCTATCATCAAGGAGAGCTTCGCTAAGCAGCTGCTCCGAAGCAAAAGGCAGGACCGACCAATGAAGGCCGGTTACCCTGATGAGCCAATGAGGGTAAGGTTCATTCAGAGCAAAGAGCAACTTAACACTTTCTCTTAACCTATTTAGCATTTATAAGCACTATATAACCAATGAATTACAGCACGCTGTACTGCAGCTGTAAGCAATTATAAAGACATTTAAAGTGTTCAGAAATGTTTTTCGCAACAGTAATAATTCCTCATATGAAGCATCCGTTACTGCTGTATTAACAGTTAATGAATGCTTGGTAACACTACACACATGAACATTCATACGGTGTGTTATAAAGAATTTTAAGTGTTTATACACATGCATAATTATTAAACACATTCATTAATTTTGCTTTTTTTAAAAAATTTTTTTTACATTTTTAACTTGGTTAGTAACTTTTTAAGTGTCACTTAAAGTTGACATGCAAAATGAAAATCAATATCAGGTGAAGGGTCGAGCGATATGACAAAACAAAAATCAGAAAGAAAGAAAATTAAATAAAAAATGAATAAATAAATGAATACAAATCATAAAAAAAACTAAAATAATTATAATAATTAAAAAAAAATTAAATCTAAGAGATCATCAGAGATCTTGTGCAGAAAGGTTGTATGATAGATAAAACTGAACATCATTTATCATTTCAATTTTGAACATTGAAATCAATTAGAAGTCTATTATGTACTGCAGTCATTATGAAATGGGAGGGAATTTTAGCTGAGCACATTTTTTTTTTTTTTACAGAAGCTAGGAGTACATTTACACTAAATGATGTCATCCAGACATGACTTCCTATCTAATGAAAAGAGAGCCTTGTTGATTTGCTATAGAAAATATCCCCCCAAAAAAACCTCAGAATGCCCTTCAAATGATTAGAGGAAACTGGTGTTTTTAGTAGAGACAGTACATTACTAATCTGTCTTTATGTGACTATAATCTAAAATATAATTTTTCAGAGTAAGATCTTTGTCACTGTACTTCTTTGACAATTATTCTTAGCATAAGAAAATCTAATCAGCGTAATCTCTCCCCATGTGCACTGTACTGCTTAGAATGCATCCATCCATTGAACAAGTCCAAGCTTGTGTCCCTCTGTTTGTCTACTCATCTCAGTAATTTCACTTTGCGCTGTCATGCGCTGTTTGTTGTGCTTTGTGGCAAAATGCAAGAATTTAAAGCCGAGGACTGAACAGCTCTGAGTCAGTGCTGGCGCTCAGTTATTCCCCTCTTAAAATCTCAGTTTCATCTGTGCAAATGTGGGGAGCTTTCATGTTGATTCTTTCAATGTGTTTTCATCTGTCGGTACCTCCACCTTATTGACCGTATTACTCCCCCCCAGGAGCATCTGCTCCACATGCAGGCTCTGGATCAGAGGGCCCAGGAGACCAACCTGGAGAACTGGCTGAACCCCCACTGCTACCCTCGCTGTGACAGGAACTACGGATACCCCGTCTGATGATGGTGATGACAGAGGTCACCACAGGTCTCCACTTTCACTTGCATGAATGCAACGCTGTGCAGATACACAGCAACATAATCATCACTTTTGATTTAACTCAGATTTCACTACCCACACAGGGTATAATCCTCCTTCCACACTTACACAAACATTTGGTGTGACAGATTTCTCATCCATTCACAGCTATGTCACCTTTTCACATTTCAAAAGGACACACAAGCAATTCCTGCTTCAGCGCCTCTCATTCATCTACAACTGAATCTCTTTTGTCCCTGATAATGTTAACCCTTTTCTCTTTGGCATACTGAATTATTTATTTCTATGTTGATCATTTCTCACTGCTGTAGTGTTATTCCTCTTCCTGTTTTTTGAGATTTTATCAGACCGTTTGGCACAGCAGGAAACCTCAGAAACCTGTACAACAGTTTCAGAGTCAGGCTCATATCATGTTATATTTTTAACAGTTTTAACACTCTCAGTTATCTTGTTCAAATCATTTCAAACTCAAACTGGTTTAAAATAACTAAAATATTATTTCATTATTAACAGATGTTCACTGTAGTACATAGTTCATCCAAAACTTTGGGGTAGATTTGAATAGAGCCTCTGTTAACACTTAAATGTCACCAAAAAAATCAACACTTATTTCACATTTCTAAGCTTTCTGTTTAAATAAAAAGAGAAAAGACCCCGTAAAAACAAAGTGACGAAATTTGAATATAAGGTTTGGGAATATTACTTAGACAAGCCTTAGTGTACAGTATAAATGAATTTAAGAAGATATATAATAACTCTTTTCAAATACCCTAACAAATCAAATCACACATTGGTCTCATTAGACTATCCCGCTCTGTCTCCACCAGCTCTGAATGATGCTGAAATATGCTACATGTTTAATGTAGTAAAATGCAAGATTCACAGATAATGTTTGACTTATATTGCTGTATAATTTTCCAAATGTTTGAACTGTTCTTTACTGTTTTCTCTCCACAGTAAAGGACCAGAAGTGACAAGGAGGACTCAACAATGGCAACAATGAAAAGTCTTGAAAAATAAAAAGATGGAAGAAGACTCTTTCTGTCTCCTGAAATATGACCATGAGAAGACTGCTGAATAAATGGTCATGCATATACTCGTACTGTATCGCAGCTGTGTAGTGTAGGCCTACTGTTATCACTAGCTATGTTGATTTTAATTTTAATTGTGTATCATATATAATTAAAGAGTGAACTGTATTATGTAGTAAATACAATCACAAATAATAAATAAATAAATCCAAATGCATGAGCCTCTGCTGGGTAACAAGCTTGTGTTGTTATTATTATTAATTATTATTGCAACTTTCCGTCCACTCTTGTTATGTATTGATGTTGATCCTGGTTTTAGTCAGCGACAGAGGGGATTTACCACATCAAATCTGAATGCGGTGCTCGCACTTGCATAGAATGACTTTACGCGTTCAGTGAACGCCTTGGCACTCAGCTAAGCGAGAAAAAAATACCTTTTAGAAGAGACCAGGATCAGGTAAATCAAAAGGGTCCAAGCACAGTGAACATTTTATTTCGGTTATGCCATTTGAAGTTCTGCACGAGCTTGTTTCGGGGTTAATATGTAGGCCTGTGCCGCAAATAGATGGCCCGGCTTTGAAGCTTATTAGACCCATACAGGTAGACCTGATGTGTCATGGATAAATAGGGCAGTGTCGCGCGTGCAAAGAGCGGTAAAAAAGTAGGTCCATCAGGCTGCACACTGAGGAGAAACAGGCCTGTTCGACCTGGTTAGAGGAAAAAGACTATAAACGTCCTCTGAAACGTGTATTTTAAAAGCCCATCTGCAAACTAGCTTAGGCTTTATGCTGTGTTATGTAGCATTGGTTCATATTGTTCCTGCAGAAATAAACATTAAATAAAGAAATAATGTCGCTTATTCTGAAATGACAGAAATTGAATTAGAAAATGGAACAAAATAGAATATATCGGCTGTGGCCTGTGAGAATGAATAGCTGCATTTTATTTAGTCATTTATTCAAATGAGTCTGAACCTACAGTGGCCTGTAAAAAGCAGGCGAGATGCACAACGCACACATCAAAATTAAATATTCCCACGTGGGCTTCGGGCTGCTGCGCGCAGAAAGAAGAACAAACCCATTTTTTTGATCATCTGCCTTTGAGCAGAATTGAGTGCAGGCCTGCTGCAGCAGGCTTGTACCGGCTAAATTAGGTTTTCGTCCCAGCCTGAGGCCTTTAACATCTCATCTCAGCACAAGTGACGCTTTATTCAGCTTGTAGGAATTTCAAATAACGCATTTTTTTTTAAATAGAGTTATCAATTATCTCGAACAGAAACTGAGGCCATTAAAGAAACAAGAAAATAACCCTAACGATTCAGATGGTGGCCTAGAGGCCTAATTGCGTCACAGGTTGTGATAAAAACCATTATTTCATGGCCTTCAGAGATGATTTTAAACGGGTGAAGGCCGACGGCGCTGTGATAACAACTGACAGTAAAACACCACAGACAAGTGAACACAACGAAATGAGAAAATTCAAAGGATTTATTGAAAAGCGTCTAAAAAGCAATTTGACACCAACTCTGTAATTATATTATTACATTAAAGCTTCATGATTCATGTTTTCTATGAAAATGTAAAATATACTATGTTAATGGAAAAATGTAGTTATACGCACATTGGGGAAACTCGTCGAGCGTCCGTGTTGAGTTTATTCGTTTATCTTACAATTAGAAATGTTAGAGACATTACAAACTCCGAGACGGACTCGGTCTGTGAACACAACACAAACGGATTATTTCTTAATACTTTTGAATTCAAAGTGCTTGAGTACATTTTTAAATATCAACCCCATTGAATTGAACAGGGTATATTCAGTCTAATCGGTTCAAATTATAGAGAACTATTCAATCCACAGACTGAATTTAATATCTAAGCCTCGCCTCACTTCTCACAATTTGCTAACATGAGCTCAGGCTGAAGATATGAGAGTGAAAAAAATACATTCTAGTTAGTTACAATTGCAAAATAGCCAATTCACAAGCTCTGTACAGAAAGTAGCCAGCTGCTGCAAAGGAAACATGCAACTCATTCATGTTAACCAATGCAAGATGTGAAATGGACTTCATTTGATTTGGTCGATACATTAAACAGATGTCCAACTTTATAATATATACACTTATGCACATGATGTAATTTGCTTTTATACATTACATACAAAAACTGCTTTGCTTAATAATCACACTAGAGAAATCAAAGCGTGGCATAAAGAAATCAGTCAAGCGATCATCTTTTGTCCTTGAAGAAGCCTTTAGAAGTGCTGCTCTCCTTGATGGTGACGGTCAGGAAGTTGGTGGTCACGTCCGTAACCAGGACCTTTTCCACGTTGCCGAGAGAGGGCCTCCACGTCACTTCGTCCAGGTCGTCGTCGAGCCGGGTCGGGGACGGCCTGTCCAAGAAGTAAGGCTTTTCCATCTGTGGAAGCTCGGTGGGGCGACTCAGGCTCATTTTGGACTGGTGCTTGAAGTGTGGAGGGGCCAGGTAGCTGGAGCTGTCCTTAGTCCTGTGTGTGTCCATGTCTATTCTGTGTGGATGCAGGCTGCGGTCCGAGTAGAGCTGCTTGTACGAGCTTCCGCCGGAGATTCCCCGGAAGTGCGCGTGGTGATGATGGTGGTGGTGGTGATGGTGGTGTTTATGACTGTGGCCGTGGTTCTCTGGATGTCTGTGGGCCACTTTGATCAGCCTCATCCCTTCAGCCCCCTGGAGCTTAGCCAGTTTGTGAGAGCTGTGGCTCACCTGCTCCTCTGCTCTCCTCTTGTGGGGCTCAGAGACCGCAGGGCCACAGCTGCTGTCCTTGAAGCGCGGCTTGGGCTTCGGGCCTCTTTTTTTGGGCATGTGGATGAGTCCGTCTGGACTGGTTTGGTGAAGGGAGGGCTGCTGGTGCTCACGGATGTTCAGTTCTGGCGGTCGGACACGTACGCTTTCTCCACGGTTGACGGTACTGGGTGGGAAGATAGTGGGAACAATGGCTCTCAGGCCCTCTCTGGCCCTGGGGGTGACAACCGGCTCTGGGGTCGGGTAGGTGATGTGCATCCCTCGGACTGCCTCACTCCTGAACTCATAGGATTTGGCTTTAACTTTAGCCTGAGCCTATTAGATGACAAGAAAATGAGAGGGAAACATTACTGAAAATTATACTAACAAATGACATTATTCCATTCCTGTTTTTTTAAGTCTTAGTCGACTTAACAGGCCTTTTTACAGCAGGCATTTTGACTTGTCATAGTGGGACATGACAGGACCCTGAAACTGAAGCAGCCAAATGAAATTCAGACATAATTAATTCTGTTATTCACACCTGTTCTTTTCCTATTGTGACATGTCAAAATGGGTTCTGTGAAAAAGGCCTGACCCTGGCCACAGCTATCACACTCACTGAGTTAAAAAAAGGTGACAAATGAGTGAACTGCATTAACATCTACAACAGCAAAAAAAGATTCCTGTTGGGCCACAGGATTTATTGGTGAAATTCCACTACCCCATTTTTAACAACAGCCCTGTCAACAGAGATTCTGGTATTTAGTTCAAGATAAACTGTCGGTCATTAAGCAATTTTCACGGTTCGTTGTCCTGAAAAGCTGAAACCTTTTGCTGACTGCACCAGGCCATGATGCCTTACTCCACCGCTTTCACTCACACAGGACAGCAACATTTTAGCATCTGAATTTAATCATGAGTACAGTAATACAATGTAATTGAAAAAAATTTTTTTTTTTTAAAGATTAAAGACTTCTAAACAAGTTTGGCTTTTTTGATATCCCTGTGGTATGTCAACACCTCCCCATTATACACAAGCTGAATACACACCCATTAATCGATGCACTATTTGGGATATGCATGATGAGCATCATTAAGGAAACCTGCGCGTTTTGGTTTAATACAATGAATTTGCAAGTGCTGTTATATGGAAACATGTACGTGATAACACAGTCGCGTCATTAGCCGTGAGCATGCACTTCATTTAAAAAAACAAAAAAACAAAAAAAACACTTAACAACGCTGCTAAACTTACCTTGAGCAGAAACGTCTTGGGTTTGGGTCCTCTCTTCTTGGGACCATAGAGCTCCCTTTCACGCTCCCTGTGAAAAATGCAGTGACAGACACCCATTTTAAGTGTCACGGGAGCAAAGTGCAGCGAGGACACCGTATATTTATCGGACGTGTTCACACTCACTGGCTCTGCCCATAGAGGCCAGCCCAGACATCTTACCTCTGCTCAAAAGCGGCAAACAGGCGGGAGTCCAAAATATTCTCCTCTGGCTCCCAAGTGCTGTATCTGCGGATTAAAACACGAAGTTATGGTGAGGTAGCGGGCGCTGACACACACTTGTGTGGATTGGCCATACAGCCGCTAGCCTGCGAGCTAAAATCTCCATCGTGCTATTACACCTCAGTTTTAATCCGACTGTCTCGCTAGCTTTGGCGAGCTAACGAGCAGCCACAGCCGAGACAGTAGACACCACAGCCGCGGGTTGAAAACATGCAGGAGACACAATGTAGCAGGACTTACTTGGGAGACCAGCCCTTCCATTTCACAAGGTATTCAATCCGACCCTGCATGCCATCAGAAACGCACAGAAATTACTTCATTAGCTTGCAGGGCAACAGTAATATTGGGAGTGCGGTGCTGGTGCATTATATTCAACGCTCTGGGAGAGAAAAGGCACGTTACATCTCACGCCTACCTTCCTTATCCTCCGTTTGATGATAGACTCGGCAGCGAACACCCTCTCCCCGACGGCAGACAGCTCCATGTTTACTCCAGTGCTACCTACCGTTAGCTTGGTGGACGCTAACGTTAGCAGAGCAGATATTTTTCTCCAGTCCCAGCCACTCTGAATTCCCGACAGACCATAATACTCCCGAACAGAATGGACGTCAGCACAATTTTTTACAGCGTTGCTAAGGAACCGCAGTCGGTGGAACCTCCAGAAGGACGCCCATTGGCCCAGCCGTTGCTACGTGCTCGGGTTGCTAAGTGAGGGGAGGAGCGTGCGCCTGTGTGAATTCTTTCGGGGGGAGGAAATGGTGGCTTTTTTT